>OU015493.1:153861329-153918829 GCA_907164885.2 Dolomedes plantarius
CAGGAATCTCCCGTACAGTCCGTGATATGTTATCCTTCAACGTAGCCAGGTCCTGGACCACTCCTTGATAGACCTTGGACTTAAGGTAACCCCATAGCCAGAAGTCGCATGGGGTAAGATCAGGCGACCGAGGTGGCCATGCAGTTGGAAAGTAGCGGCTAATGACTCTTTCTGTTGTGAATTTCTGTCTTAGCAGCTGTTGCACCCGTACAGCAACGTGTGGAGGGGCTCCATCTTGCATGAAAATGATTTCCCCCAGGCATTGTCTTTTCTGAAGTGCCGGAATGACAAAGCTGTTCAACATGTGGCGATATTTCTCTCCGGTAACAGAACAGGTTTCCGGACCTGTCGGGGTAATGTTCTCATAAAAGAATGGACCTACGATAAATTCCGCTGTGAACCCACACCAAACAGTTACCTTTGGTGAATTTAAGGGAATTTCTGTGACTGCATGTGGTGATTTGTCATCCCAAATTCGGCAGTTCTGGGTATTCACATTTCCATGCAGGTAAAAGTGGGCCTCGTCTCCCCATAAGATTTTCCACGGCCAAGCATCATCCACCTCCGTTCTGGCAAGAAAGGTGAGAGCAAAAGTCAATCGCTTATCATGGTTGGGGTACAGTAACTCCTGTACACGGCTGATCTTGTACGGATAGAAGTTGATAATATTTCGTAAGATTTTCCATACCGTACTGTAAGGCATATCCATATTCCGAGCTAATCCACGAGCGCTAGAGGTGGCAGCAATATTGTCTGGTCCTCTGTCGACAATCGCCGTGGCAACTGCTTCGATTGTATCCTGTGGTACAGGTTTTCGTCCTCTGCCTGACTGAATCTTCAGAGAACCTGTTTTCTCAAACGTCGCAACCATTTCTTTTAGCCCATTAACTGACACAGGACTGTTACCTTTACGCATTTCTTTGTGCGTTCTAAAAGCACGAAGAGCGGCTGACGCGTTGCACTGGTTGAGGTAAAAGAATTTGACCAGTAACGCACGCTCGACTAAAGAAGGAGACATTGCACATAAACTTTCAATCCGATTGATTCGAAACGTAACACATTGCCTTTTAAAATCCAAGCAGCTGGCACTGTGCAAATGGATGTAACGTGAAATTTGAATAAAGAACTTCTTCTTCTGCTCAGCGTACGTGATATTGCAGATCACGAGACTATCGGTGTTTATGTAGATTTTACGCTTTTTTAAAAGTGTTGCCATATTGCACTTGAACTAAATAAGAAAATGTGCATAATAAAAGGCAATTTTATTACGTACTAATTTGCATTTGTTAACACTCTATTTTCTATTACACAGTGCCAAATATTCCCCTAGCGGTGACTTTTGGAACTAATTTATTTTTTCGCGGAATCCTTCGTCCCCCGTCTTGTTTAATCTTCCTACAAAATGTGGCGTCATTCTCGCAAATAGATCGCGCTACAGAACACTGTGAGCACTGTCAGTTTAATTATGGCCACCCGGTATATATATATTTGTTTATATTAGCCGCTTTCAAATTAGAAAATATATGAAAATACATGATTTGAGAGGATAAAACTATTGATACACTAATGAGATACATAGTACATAAATTTATAATAAGTCATCCGCTTTTTCCTAGACAACATATGTAAGAAATTCGATTCCTCTGATATGTTTGTCAGATATGAACATTGTTGTACATCAATATTTTTATGAATAAGCAGTGAGTGTAACGTATCTCGTCAATGAACACGCGAGAAACATTTAATATTTACAGCCTAAAATATATGCATAATTATTATGCAATTTATATATATTTTAAACGTATGCTTAGAAGACCACTATTCGGTCTTAATCCGAGAGATTTACCTCTCGATGATTATCACCTAGGCAGCTTCTTCTGTCCACACCGGAGTCGTCCTCCGAAAACGAAACACGGAACATCATAATGTTCGATGCAATCTCTCTTGCCGATAGTCAGATCCAATCTCTCATTCCCCCACTGGAACTCCCTGTGGGGTCTAGGGATTAGAACGCATGAGTGTCCAAGGGGGTCGCAAGCCACCCCCTTCTAAGGTGGGGTCTCCAAAGAGGGGGGGATATGTGACGTTACTGCAGGCCTTATTTGGCTTACTCTGTAAGAGTTTCTTTGATATGCTCCGACCTAAGAAAGCAGTTTTTGCTTTAGAAATTAAGATAGAGGATTTTATACCCGTAATTATGCTGAAATATTGAGGATTTTCTTTTTCCTGTTTGATTTTCTCAATGTGGTACATATTTTCTTATAATCTTTATGAATATTTAATATGTTTTAATGTTGTTTAACAAAAATTATTTTTTTATCGAAAGCGACAGGCATATAGTTTTTTCAACATCCCACCCGTATTTCCACGCAATTTGTGGGCTGTTTGCAAAGGAGGTACCGTATAGGTTAACCAACATCACCCCTTGGTGCCACCTCTATTTTCACCCAGCAACCCCAGGTGCAACATCTGATAGGCTCGTAGTCTCCTTAAACCCCTCCTACCACACCAAAGAACTTTCCGGCCTACGGATTTAACTTGTCCAAACTTCGTGTAGAGAGGAAGAGATACAATGGTTCATTGTGAGAGCCGAACCAAGCAACTTCAGTGCCGAATTTCCGACGACTTTTCTGCCCTAGAACATAGCCAAAGGTTGAGGGACTCAGAGATTCCCAAACAATACCGGAGGGGTGAAAAATGATTTTTCGACAGCAATTTGACATATTGCCATAGAAATCGGGAAAACAGTCCAAAAGTACCTGTTAAAATCATGATCGGTAAGAAATGAAATGAAGAGCTTAAAATCAAATTGTGGCTTGAAAATCCCTTTGAAACTATGCAGATCTAGTGAATTAAATGCCAGAGAGGCTACCGGCTATTTTTAAAAGCCGCGTGTTCCCACTGTAAAATTTTAGTTGAAATGTTCCTTTAGGTTTATTTTGAAGTGTATTTTAATTCTTGTTCGTCGTTTTCACGAGTAGGAAGATTTTTTTTAATATATTAGTGGGGAAATTTAGGGGTTTTTTAATACAATTTTATGTTCCTATTCCCAGTTAAAATCGATAAAAAACAGCAAGACATACTGCCAACAGATTGTTTGAAATTTAGAGTAGGGCATAGTATGTCACAAAATGCTTTTAAATATGTATATTAGATACTTTAAGGGCTTGCCTTTAGTAACAGGAGTTAATTAAATATCATCCATAATTCTACTACATCAACTTGAAGCTATTACAATCGGATTCGTCCAACAATTTTAAAACAACCAGAAAAATAAATAAATCATATAATAAATTACTTAACATAAAGTTTTGACAGAAAGATTTAATTTTAATTGTATCTAATCTTCATTAAAATATCACCAAGTATCAAGTATCTCACAGCTGCGAATTCGTGCTTTAAATCTGCCCTTAAACATGCATAATAGAAATAAATTATTTAAAGTTCTTCTATCTTGAAAGAGGAGAAATTCTCGTTTTAAAAGCCGTGCTACAATGATTGGACTTCGCTTTAATAAAATTTTGACGGGGAAATATACATGACATATAAATATGCATGGAATTTCCCCGGACGTTTCAAATCGCTTTCCATTAAACGCATAACATACGTCAATTAAACAAACTAGTTATATCACTTATCGCGACAGCACACAGATATCTTCCAAAATTATCATATCTATAATTCAGTACCGTAGTGACTCATTTGCATAGTGAAATTGCGGGTATGTCTCACAATCGTACTCGTAGATTTTCGTTTTCGGAGAGTTCTATCATAGCCGAGCCAAGAATTATATCAGATGTAAGTGATCCAAATTAAGCCTAGTGATGACAGACAGCAAATATATTCAGTATTTCTTTTAGGCAATAATGCTAATAATTTATTTTATATTTGCTATTGAATCAATTTCACAAATCTAATATTACCCAAATGAACTGAAGGGAATTATTAAAAGGTTTTATGTTCAGATATTTTTTTCTGCTCAAAAATTTGTTTTATATAATATAATTTATACTATTGTGTTTGTTGAAATATACAATATGTTTACTTAATTTCGTATATATTTTCAAGTGAGGTATTTCTAGAATGCAGTTAACTTTAAAGCGTAATTTCTGTTTTGTGGCAGAGGCTGTAGGATTCAAGCTTAAAGGTATCACATACTGCCACTGATTTAATTTTGTATTTCGATGCCGTAGGTTTTAATAGAAAATAAATCCTTTATTCTATAAAAAAAATAACTAAATTACAACTTTTCCAAGCTTTAAAAACAAGTGAGGCCTTCCCTTTTAAAAGAGGGTAAGTGCCAAAATTTCCAAAAATTATTTTTTCACTGATACACGTGTTTTAACCAAGGCTAATAGTGAAAAAGAAGGTAAGTGCCTAACACAGAACTAATGTTTACTCCACACCAACGGCGACGGAGACGAAAATCATGTACTGCAGACCTCCCGTCAGAAGATACCTGGAAATGTTTTTAAGGTTGCTGCCTCGGGGAGGTCGATTCTAAAAATGAGGGGGCGAGGATAATCAACACCCCAATACCATTTCCCGCGGAAAGTAATTATCGCTCTTTAGGCATCAAGAAAGTTATGACTTAACTATTTAGGCCTTAAGAAAACCATCGTATGTTTTGATTTATATTTTCCTGTAATCAACGCATTTTAAAACTTCCAACCCTGCATCGTACTACTTACTATTACACGAAGTAATGTGAGGGAGCTTCAGAAATCCTCAATAAAATTTAGTGTCATATTTACTTTTATAAATACGGGATCATACAAAAATGATTATTATAGATGCAGATTTCTAGGTATTTAGGTTTTTACAATTGTTAGTTTTTTCTTTCGCTATAGGCGACGCGATCTGTTTTGGTATTTTTGTTTTCATTTAAAATAATAAGTGTGGCCAGTTATATTAATAACTGATGCAAATATAAAACAAATGGGCTTTCAGAAACCGATGACCGCACGAATAAATGATAAAAATGAAACTACTGAAGTGTGGTTTTGTGTTACTGAAGTATTTTCGTTGTTGCGCATGCGCATTAGAAACAAATTTTCACTCCTCCGGTTCGTCTCCGTCTCTGGTCTCTGCAGTTTCAAATTGGAAAAAATTCAACTTTTGTCTCTGCCGCCATGCTCGACAGCCAATCAGAAAAGAAAGAAAAGATTATGTGCATGCGCAAATAAATTGCCTAATCTCCCCATCTCCTAGCGGTGTGGAGGTTTTTATGACAGCCACAGAGACAGGTGTCAAAATGTGTCTGTCTTTCGTTGCTGTCGCCGTTGATGTGGAGTAAGCATAAACCAAACTAGTTAGGCACTTATCTTCTTTTTCCACGCCATTATCCTTGGAAAAACCCGTATCAGTGAAAATTCGGAAATTTTGGCACTTACCCTCTTTTTAACGAGAACGCCTCAATTCAAGATTTAATGTTAATACATTTACTTGCACGAAACTTGAGGTAAAATGCATATCAGTTACAAATGTCTTCCCTATTTTCGCAGTAAAAAGAAACAGATGCAACTAATTTCAAACTAAGGTAGTTCTGCAATAATCGTATAGTTCTGAATAATTAAATCATTAATACAGTTCTGAAGAACTGCATTAATTACTTCGAAACTAGTTACCACTCTTTGATTTAATTATTATTATTAAGATCCTTTGAGATCCTATTTAGACGATTGTGCAACTAAAAATTAAATTAGCTACTGAATGCAATTACGTTTATAAAACTTTATCAAATTCCGTATAACATATTTGCAAGAAGAATTTTCGATATATTTTGTCCTTAGACGTATAAAAAATCCTTTGAAAAATCATTTCGGTCGTTTTATTCCTTCCGTTGTTTTTGTCTCTCAACGTTCTGACATTGACTTGTCAAATTTTAGTTGCAAAATGTTGTATAAAAAAGGCCAAAACCCTTAATGGTAGTGTTATGTTAAAATTCGATTTGTGAGAGAAAACATTATCCAGGCTTATAAGCAGTATAACAAAACAAAAATATATCTTCTTGTCAGAGAAAAGAAACAAAAAACGATAACATCTTAACTTTTTGCTTGAGAACTCTTTCGGGTGTAAATAAGTCACATATTTTGTTGATACCAGCTTTAAAATACACTCATGGACAAAAAAATTAGCGCACCAAGAAGGAGTCGTCAAAATGAAACGAAATTTTACATACGTAATGACTACTTTGATATAAGTAAATGATAAGAAAATCAAAGAAAAAGGATAATTTATTTCAGAGAAAAAGGCAAAAGAATGGAGGAGTTAATACTCCGTTGGACCCCCTCTAGCGCGAATGCACGATGCGATACGATCGGGCATTGAGTCATAAAATTTCTGTATGATGTCTTGAGACATTTCGTTCCATATTTGCTGTAACCTTGCCTCTAGTTCGTTCAAACTCGTGGGATGCCCAACTCGTCGTCCCAAATGATCCCAGATATGCTCGATTGGAGACAAATCTGGGGATCGGGCAGGCCAAGGAAGGGTAGTAACAGTGCGGAGACAGTCTTGTGACACCCTTGCCGTATGAGGCCGAGCATTGTCTTGTTGAAAAATGTCTCCTGGGAGCCGTTGCATGAATGGCAACACATGTGGTTGCAGGATTTCATGAACATACCGCTGGGCTGTCATGGTGCCACGGAACAATACTAGGGGTGACCGTGTATTGTAGGCAATGGCACCCCATAACATCACACCAGCTGTGGAAGCGATGTGTCGCTGTACAGCAAAGGCAGGATTGAAGCGTTCACCACGGGCTCTCCACACACGAACACGATTGTCATCACTGCCGAGATTGAATCTGGATTCGTCGCTAAAGACGACCTGGTTCCATTCAGCTGCAGTCCAGTTTCCTCGTGCGCGGCAAAACTCCAAACGGAGGCGTCGATGGGTGGGCGTCAAGGGCAGCACACGTAATGGGCGCCGCGATACCAACTGCCCTTCAGCCAGGCGCCTTCGTATGGTTCGAGAAGACACAGAGACCCCTAGTGAAGGTGCTACCTGTGCCTGGATGGCGGCCGATGAAGCAGTTGGCTGTACGCGTGCATTTCTTACGATGTGGCGGTCTTCTCGACGACTGGTCTGTCGAGGGCGTCCTGAGCCTGGTCTTCGTGTACATGACATCTCTCGGGTCCACTGGTCCCAACACCTCCTCACAACACAATCAGAGCGGCCTAATTGACGAGCTACTCGCCTAGCTGACCACCCAGCTTCCATCATCCCGACGATTCTCCCCCTCTCAAACTGTGACAACTGCTTATATTGTCTTCGAACACGGCGTAATGGCATGTCTATCTCAGCTCTTCCTTTGTAAATGATTCAGCACACTCAAACAAGCTTTGGTTACCTGTTTTATACTCCACAGAGCACGATGTTCAACGCCCTCTACCGGCTATACGTAATGCGCAATCACGCTGCATTTCTAATCATTTGCATATCTCCCCGACATGTACCTTCATTGCAAGTTTCGTTACGATCCCGCAATTATTTCTTAGTGCGCTAATTTTTTTGTCCATGAGTGTATATTTTATAAACCCTATCCCTGATTGATTTATGACGCTGAATACCATGCGACTTGTGTAAAAATATAAATTGTCCATCTCTGTAGTGAGCTTTCATGCAACTTTCATCTCGTATTAAGACCGCTGTATGCTAACCCTATAGGATTTGCTCATCTCAATGTTAACCTATGGAGATTATTTGTCTACTATTTACAGCTACATACATGCTGATAATCTAGTAAAAATGTTTTATTTTCAGATAGCCTGAACTTTTCTGCACCTTGAAACAGGATTCATTTTATAAATTTCGTTCACTAAAGGAATTTATGAGTGTTTAAAACACACCATACCAGATATATAACCTAATAACTTAAACTTAAAATATTGTTTGCATTTTTTTAAAAACGAAGAGTGCCCCAAGGTGTAAATTTTTTTCTTTATTACGGAGTACAATTTTGTAAAAATCTTTAAATCCAAGTCGGTAGTTGTTGCACAAATATTTTCCATAAGTAAGCATTGAGGTGAGCTAATCCAATAGGGTTAGTACACAGCAGGCTTAACCGCTTAGCAACTGGGTTTTTTTCTTTCAAAAAGTCAAGTTGTTTTATTTGCTTTATCTTTACGTGCAAGCGTAATATAAATTTTTTTAAAAAATTATTACTTTCTTTACAAATATTAACAAATCATCGTAAATTGCGTTCTGAACAATACTGAGCCAAAATACAGGAACCGAAAAAATTACTCTTGTATATGATTTTCACCATAAAAAAAGCCTCTCAGACATTTAAACTGCAATTGTATTAAAAGTCAATTTGTAGGAATTATCATTTTTTTTTTGTGATGCTGAACTCATAAGCTTGAAACAACAAATTTATTTTCCAGTATAATATCCCTATAGACTGCATAATGGATAAAACTAAAATTACCTTTATTCCCAAGGCATGCATTATGTTTTAATTTGTTGGTTACTTGTTTACTCTGCATCTTTTCTTAAAGTAAAAAAATATTTCAAACACTCCGTTTCAACAAAATTTTTTATTACTTAAACAGCATGCAAATACATTTATTTGCTTTCCTATGAGTTTCATCCCTATATTCTCAAGACAAATAAATGACTAATAATCTGATTTTGAATTTAAATTAGCAATCTGTTTTAGAATACATAAGAATGTATTGCAATGAATATTATTTAACTTCATATGATTTAAAGTATCATTAACCTTTTATACATTTCAAATCTAAAGGGGTCTATATAAACAGAAAATTTGTGACATTCAAAGCCTAGAATAATTGCGAAAGGAATTAAAATGCATAATACTGTATCAATGAAGCCTTACCTTCTTACATAAATTTGTGCAGAATTCCTAATTTCCTTGAGTAAAAAAGGAAATAAATCTTAAAATTTGTCACTTAATATATTTATATAAATTCAGTCAAT
The DNA here is from genome assembly GCA_907164885.2 of Dolomedes plantarius. NCBI lineage: Eukaryota > Metazoa > Arthropoda > Arachnida > Araneae > Dolomedidae > Dolomedes > Dolomedes plantarius. Next base: position 153,870,276 of record OU015493.1, read on the forward strand.
TATAAGATTGTAATTTATTATTAATTATAATATTATGCTCAATATATATATGTAGAGTGAGCTACATTTCCCCTCCTCATTATTCATACTTTACTCGCCCGTGACGTCATGTTGATGGGCAGCTTTCGCTCCATTTAAGAAGAGGCAGCAGCGAGAAGAAGAAGCAGGGGCGCCGAAACGAAGGCAGATCGTGAGCAGAGCGAGCCGAACGGCCAGAACCAGCGGAATGAGTGCAGAACGAGTGCTGATAAGACGGACTTAGGTGTAGTGTCAAGTGCAGGTCTAAACGACGGCTTTTACTGTTTTAAAAGACGCAAGGTTCAATCATAATGCTATATTGACCTATTTTATAAATGTAAATGTGTACATGTGTCGTCCAAGAACTTTTAAATAAATGTTGTGGTTTTTGTATTCTCCTGCTTAGCCAGCTGATTCCTGACCTACAATTATATCAGAAGTGGGATGGATTTGTAGTTCCACAATTATATCAGAAACGAGATAGATTTGTAGCCCTACAATTGCTTTCAAGTGTTTAAAGACGTTCGAAGAAGTTGAATGAGGATTAATAGCACTTGAATTGTGACGCTGTGTATTCAGGTTTTAGAGTGTGAACTTTTAAATTGATGAGGACTTGATGAACTGTGCATAGATAGTTGTATCCAAATGTGAAGAAGCTGAATTTTTTTTTCTCACGAAAGCAGAAGTGCTTAAATACGTTCGAAGAAGTTGAATGAAGATTGATTTTATAATTCAGCATTGTGTTCCATAGCATTATTGTGCTCCCGAATTTGCTGATTTTAAACGGAGTAACTCTGTTTTATTAACTAATTTTTACTTGTTATTTTAAGATGGCTACTTTCGGCGAAGTGCCGCGTATGAAGAACAATTTAGCTTTATTTTCTGCCAATGCCATAAAATTATTGCATAGAATTGTTTTTGAGAATGATCCGTGTGACAGAAAGAATAGGGAAAGACTTAGAAAATTTCCAGGATTTAATTTCAAGGTTAATTCAAAAGAGTATAAAGATAAAATTAAATATGTAACTAATAATTTTACTGTGAATAACCTCATTACCGTTGTAATTTACTAAATTTAAAAGATGAAAGCAAACCAAACGAACATGTTGAGCGTATTGTTACAAATTTAAATGATTTAGGACTGCTAAGCTCTAGTTCTGTTGACGTTGAAGAAACTGACGAAGAAGCCACTGGTAAAACAGAAATTACTGGTGAATTAAATTTTTCAAACTTTGGGTTAGTTCCAAACTTTAGAAAAGTAATGGTTAGTTTCCGTGATGTAGAATTTACAATTAAACATTTTGGTGCTGATGATAATTACTTCATAGAAAATTGGATTTCTGATTTTGAGGAAACCGCTACATTATTATCTTGGAATGATATTCAGAAACTCATTTTTGCTAAAAAATCTTTAGGTGGCATTGCAAAATTATGTTTACAGAGTGAACGTAATGTTAACTCATGGGATAAATTAAAAGTAATGTTAATAGAAGAGTTTGAAAATAAACTTAATAGTGCGGATATACATATGATGTTAAATAACAGAAAGATGAAATTTAATGAATCGTTTCAAGAATATTTTTATGTTATGAAAGAAATCGCGATTAAAGGTAACGTCGAAGAGGCAGCTTTAATTCATTATATAATAAATGGTATTCAGGATTCACCAATAAATAAGTACGTGCTCTATAAATCTAGAAATTCAGCTGAACTTAAAGAAAATTTAACCTTGTATCAGAAAGTGTGTGAGGATAGACAACGAATTAAAAGCCGCTCAGAATTTAATGAAAGAACAAGGAAGAATGTTGGTTTTATGCAAAATAGAAGTGATTTTGAAAAAACGAGAACAAAATTTTATAAACACCATATCATTTCCCCTGTTGGGTCTGATTTTGAAGGAGTTAAGCCGAAATATTGTAATGTTAAAGAAGTGAAATTTAATTCAAATCATCCCCAATTTTGCAAGCGTAAAATTTGTTTTAACTGTGGATCTGGAAATCCTATAGCAAAGTTTTGTGAACACAGATTTAAGGAGCTACAGTGCTTTAGGTGTTCTCTGTTTGGGCATCGGGCGTCAGAATGCACATCAGAAATTATACCCAGATACAAAATCACGTCAGAAACTAAACCTGAAGTAAACTCTGTATGTGTTGGCGTCGTTTCGAACATGAACCAAACCGTTGAAATCAATAATACAAAAGTAGATGGCCTGATTGACACTGGAAGTCAGGTTACATTAATTCGAAAGTCGATTTATGAAGAATTAAAAGTTAAGAAATTATATCCGGTAAATTCAACTTTAACTGGTCTTGGGAAATGTTTAGTTAAACCATTGGGATCTTTTTCTGGTGAAATTGTTATTGATGATTTTAAGTTTACAGCTGATATATGTGTAGTAAACGATTATTGTCTACCTTATGATGTAATAATTATTACATCATAACCTTATTGAATTGGTTTAAATGTGCTCATGCAAGGTGAAGTTTTAATTATTGAAAATGGAGTTATAGTTCAAAATAGACCTCAAAATAATGTAACTGTAAATATCATATCTGTTCTACCAATCTTAAATGACGATGTTTTTGAAATTGAGATTGAACCGAAAGTTCCTATAGTTTTCAGGGATACGGTACGCAAATTAGTTCTCAATTATGTGCCAAGTAAAACTAAATCAACGAATATTGACCTGAAAATTTTATTTAAGAATCAAGAACCCGTATTCCACAACCCACATAGACTGCCTTTTTCGGAAAAGAAGGTAGTTGAAACACAAGTGGCCGAGTGGTTGGCGCAGGGAATAGTAGAACGAAGCTCCTCGGAATATGCTAGTCCAATAGTTACGGTCAAGAAGAAGGATGGATCGCCGCGTATTTGTATAGACTACCGGAAATTAAATAAAGTTGTTGTTAAGGGGATGGTGGACCTTTCACAGCGATTTTTTAAATTTTTGCCACAGAGATATGAAACTTTGCTTATATATTCATTAAAGTCTAACAATATTAAACACCTTATAAAATTTTATAGATATTTTAAAAAAAATATTTTATAATTAAAAAATTGAAATTAAATTACCCTTCTTTAAAATGCTCCTTGCGACTCAATTTTAAACTTTTCCCCTTAATTTTGCATTTATATTGCTTATAAATACTTTTTGAACAGAGTTATGTATTTTTTTGTACTTTCGTTGGATAGTTAATTTTCAGGAAATATTTTTATGCTTGTACTCTGAATTTTCTTGAAATTTTTTGTACTAATGTACACTTAAGTTAAACTTTGATAACCTTAATGACCTCGAATCCTAAAATAGATACATAACTTTATTTTCATGTATTACAGGAGTCTTTATTATAAATTTCATAAACTTTCGTCATAAATTATGACGCAAGGAGCATTTTAAAGATTTGCAAATCTGGAAATTACTCATTTTGAGAAAAATACATTTAAAACATGTTTTTTCACCTACCTTTAATACTAACTTTTGTAAAGCCACCAAGTTTTCATTTTACTTTTCACTATATATTTTAAATGCATTTCATTCCAATATTTACATGTTTTTAAAATATTAATACATCCCCCAAAAAATTCCAATTTTTGCTCGATTTTTGGTAATTTGAAAGTCCACCATCCCCTTAAGGACAGATTCCCTCTACCGTTGATCGAGGACGTACTGGATCGTTTGCAGTAAGCCCGTGTGTTCAGTACTATCGATCTGAAGAACGGATTTTTTCACGTTGACGTGCATCGTGATAGTAAAAAGTGCACATCATTTCTGACCCACGAAGGTCAGTATCAATTCTTAAAGGTACCCTTTGGCTTTTGTAACTCACGAGCAGTATTTCAGAGATTTATTAACACTATTTTCCAACCCTTAGTTAATGACGGCATTGTTTTGCCCTACATGGATGACGTGATCATTCTATCTGCCAACGAAGAAGAAGGAACCGAACGGTTGAAACAGGTTTTGGATTTGGCTAAAGAATACGGTTTAGAGATAAACTTCAAGAAGTCTCAGTTTTTAAAACGACGAATCGAGTTCCTGGGCCACGTGATAAAGGGAGGTACAATTTCCCCATCTCCTGCGAAAACCAACGCTGTCATAAATTTTCCAGAGCCTAGAAACTTAAAACAAATTCAGAGCTTCCTCGGGCTCACGGGATACTTTAGAAAAGATATAAGCAAATACTCCATAATAGCTAGACCGCTAAGCGACCTTTTAAGAAAGGATGGTAAATTTAGACTTAATGGAGACGAACGAAACGCTTTTAATCAACTTAATTTTGTATTATCGGAGAAGTCTGTCCTAAGAATTTATAACCCTAATTATGAAACAGAAGTCTATATGGACGCTAGCCTTGAGGGGTACGGCGCAATTCTTCTGCAAAAGGCACCGGACGATAAACATTTTCATCCGACGTATTACATGAGCCGCAAAACTACCGAAGCAGAAAAAAAAATACTCCAGTTATGAGCTCGAAGTCCTTACCGTGATTGAAGCATTGAAGAAATTCCGAATTTACTTACTTGGTATTTCATTTAAGATCGTCACCGATTCCGCATCATTTCAGAAAACGATGGACAAGCGTGATCTTTGCACGCGAGTAGCTCGATGGGTACTATTGTTAGAAGAATTTAATTATGTTGTGGAACACCGTGCAGGGTCTAAAATGCCTCACGTGGACGCCTTGAGTAGAGCTCCGATAAGCTCGATGTGCGTTTTATCTGAAAATGTTTCCCCAAAATTGAAATTAGAATAAGACAATGACACCGAAATCAGAGCAATAAGGGAAATACTTAGAACTTCTAATTTCGAGGCCACAAAGGAGTGATCTACACAGAGAAATACCTAGAGGAATACTATTTCATTCCAAGGTTGAAGCAGAAAATCAAGAAAATTATAGCTAATTGTGTCCATTGCATTCTCGTTAACCGTAAAAAAGGAAAGAAAGAGAGGTTCCTACACCCGTTGCGTAAAGACGACCTTCCGCTATATACTTATCATATAGATCACCTAGGACCTTTAGAAAGCACGCCAAAAAACAGATCTTTAAAATTCAGGAAGAAAACAAAAAGTCTACCACCTATGCTGAATTCATCAAATCATGGCCACCCGGAGACAACGTAAAGTTTTAATTTGGTTTGACCTTAAAGACAGAAGAGAGAAAAAACACTGTACCAGCTGCGTTTTGGGATCATCAAAAACTATCTGTGATTATAGTGGCATTCATTTGTGTTCTTTGTTTGCTTTGCTTTGTTTCTTTTTGTTTTTTTAGATATTTTCCCGTCGTCAGGAGGACCTGCCGAGAAGTAGGAATGACCGAGTGTAGATTGAGCTACATTTCCCCTCCTCATTATTCATAATTTACTCGCCCGTGACGTCATGCTGATGGGAAGCTTTCGCTCCATTTAAGAAGAGGCAGCAGCGAGAAGATGCAGCAGCAGCGAGAAGGAGAAGCAGCAGCGAGAAGAAGAAGCAGGGGCGGCGAAACGAAGGCAGATCGTGAGCAGAACGAGCCGAACAGCCAGAACCAGCGGACTGAGTGCAGAACGAGTGCTGATAAGACGGACTTATGTGTAGTGTCAAGTGCAGGTTTAAGCGACGGCTTTTACTGTTTTAAAAGTGGCAAGCTTCAATACATAATGCTATATTGACCTATTTTATAAATGTAAATGTGTACATGTGTCGTCCAAGAACTTTTAAATAAATGTTGTGGTTTTTGTATTATCCTGCTTTGCCAGCTGATTCCTGAGCTACATATATATATATATATATATATTGAATTTTAATTTTTAAATCCAGATAAGTCGCGGAATGATTATTTTCATTAGTCCTGTTTAAAATTAATTCTTTTGGGTAAATTTGATTAAGAAATTCCAAATCGTTGCAGTTAAAAATTATAATGTCATTGTTATACCAAAATCCGGTAACATTATTTAAGCTAAGAAATTTTGTTTTGTATGAATGCAGAAAGATATTAGCAAAAGTGCTGGAAAAAACAATTACCCATAGGGATACCCTTTATCTGTTTAAAGAAACTCAAGCCATTGAAGAGGTAGTTTTCAAAAATATTAAATTTACATAAATCAATCCAGTCACATTTTAAGATTAAAGTACTATCCAGATAGTCATCATATATTTCTGAACAGATATTCATTAAGTTATCATGGGGAATACTAGTAAAAAGGTTTTCAAAATCAAACGTATGAAGGCTATCTATATTCTTACTCTTTAGAAATTTTAGAACACCCTGATTATTATTTATAATAAAGCTATTTTCAGTAACCCTGATTATATTTAGAATGATTTTTAGATAGCTAATTTTACTTTTTATTAAACAAAGTGTTATAACAATTCGTACTACACGTTAATAACGAACCTAAATTTCGTAGGTACTTTATGGTATTTAATGGTTGGGAAAAAGGTAAGGGTATTTTAGGTTATTAATCTTAAACTTAAATTTTTTGCTAAAGGCTAAAATCCTATTATCTATTTCTTTCTTGGTAAAGCTAATTTTTTGGTAAGTATTGTTTAAGTTGTACTCCCTAGACATTAATTGATTGAAATAATCCTTACACATAAAAACAAAGTTATTGGCAGCCTTATCTACAACCGTTATAATTAACTTATTTTTTGACTGTCTAATTTTTCTATACAGATCTTTGTTTAGAAAGAAACCCCGCTTGTCATTCCTACCAAATTCCTCGTAATTCCACTTTATATCCTGTATAACAAGTACCTTCCACTCCATGAAACCTTCGATAGGCCAATTATTCTTCTATGATAATTTTGGTAATCTAAATCTTTTAATAATCTAAATCTTTACCTATAAAACTTACTATTGGCTTTAAGTTTACCTTATTTCTGACCCTAAATTTTGTGCCTTTGCTTAAGAGTTCCCTCAACCTAACATCTTTAACAATATTAAGATCCCCAGTTATAATATGCTCTAAAGCTGGATTAACATAGCTTTTAAAGTCCTCGAGATGAACATTACAATCAGTATTAGAAATTTTGCCTAAGTTATGACTATAAAAGTTGTAGTTACAGATTAGGTCCCTTAACGGTTTTTGATATTTGTAAGCGGCGGTGATTTTTCCACAATCCTTAATTGGTAGTAATTTAGAATTATTGTGTACAATAGTAGGTAGTTTTAACTGCTCAAAATCTTTATCCAGAAAATTTATTGTACAGTACTCTACATATGCTTCCCTTCCCCTTTTAACATCCCTTCCTCTTTTAACACTCTACACATGCTTCCCTTCCCCTTTTGACAAACTTTTTTTTGTCAAGTTAAGCTTATATTTAATTAGATCTAAAATTAATAGTTTTGTAAACCTCGAAGCAAATTTAATTGACAGTAAAGGATGTTTAGTAAACCACCTTAAGCCAGAAATTTTTTGGTTAAACAAATAGTGTTTAATTATTTTAATGTTCTTAAAATCAATAAATAAATTACAAATTTTTGCAAATCATCCAGTTTCAATTTTGTTTTTGAATTAATATTACCCTTTCCTCTTTTACCCCTGTAATTAGAATGCTTATAATTACACCGTTCAAAAACCATGAATTTTTTATAAACACAGTTAGTATCCAAATCCACCGGCCCTTCCCCGTTAAGTTTACTATTTAAGCCGTATGGAAATAGTGCTTTAAGCTTACAAATATATAAACTTTCAAAATCCAGCCTTTTTTTTTTAAATCATTAACCTCGTCAATAATATATAATTTAGCCTGTTCGAAGTTATGCACCTGAAAATGTAAAAGTTCGTAATCTAAAGAGGTTTCGTCTTTAAAATTTTTGATTGCTGACCTATGGTTATTAATTCTTTTATTAAATTCAGTCCCCGTTTGCCCAGTATAACATAAATTACATTCTTGAAATTCTGTAATATAGATTAATCCCTTACACTTATAAAAGAAATCACTATAGCCAGAACCAGCCCCCACTTGACATCCATTTATGTTTATTTATTTATGTTGTTTATTTATTTATTTATGTTAGTTATTTTTGTTTTCAATGCTAGGGTAGGTTTTGAGTTAATTTGTTTGGCAGTCTATGTCCGCCTTTTTATTTTTTTATTTTATTTTATTCTTTAGCTTATATTGTTTTTCTTATATATATATGAGGGGTTCACAACCATAGTGGGCCAAGTCCATATTTTTTAAAAATGGAGATAGTTCATGTTGGAGTAATTTAAAAACATGTTCTATTCACTGCTATAGTGAATCATCTGATTAATACGTTTTCTCTCCCAGAGGTGCCTGTAGCAACAGTGGGACAAGAAAGTACATGAAAGATTCACAGCCATATTATACCAAGTCCATAGGACATTTTAATATCGAGTACAGTTGAATAATATATTTTGTTTTAGCAAAATTAGTAGCAAAGAAGGGTCTTCAGGTGAAGAATATGTTCCAGCTTTATCATCTGATGATCTTTGACCCCTGGGAACAAAATTGACATTTCTGATGTTGTGGCACACACTAAGTCATTTCCTGCTTAACAAAGTCACCATTCCAGGAAAAATAATCCCGAGAGAAAGTACCTTCATCATGATCTTTCCATTCGAAAAATGTATGACATGTATGCAGAGTAATGCAGAGATAAGGATAAGGTCCCCGTGAAAGAAAGATTTTATTATAAAACTTTCACAACGAAGTTCAATTTACATTTCAAGTTGCCAAGTAGATACATGTCGTTTGTGCGATGAAATTTCAACACAGTTGTCAGCAGAAAATTAAGAAAATAACATAAAAAGTCTTGAGACCAAAAAAGAACTCCATTTGCGGAGAGCAGAGCGGGCTGGAACTGAAATAAAAAGAGACAAGGAAGAAGCTTCACATGATAGATACTGCTGTACTTTTGACATACAGAAAGCACTTCCCTTTCCTAAACTCACAACATCAGTAGCTTATTATAAACGTAATCTCTACGTTTATAATTTTGGGATACATTCCTTTAATGATCATATTGGATTCATGTATCTATGTGATGAGACAGAGGACAGAAGAGGCTCTCAAGGCATTTCAAGCATTCTCTTAAGAAATCTTTAAAATAATTCTGCATCTCATAAGGATATTGTTCTATACCCTGGTGCCTGTGGTGGGCAAAGTCGGAACATCAAAATGGCCCTTACACTGCTGACACTAGTCAATAGCACAGACATTGTAGCACAGAAAATTGACCACAAATTCATGGTCTCTGGTCACTCCTTCCTTCCCAATGATGCAGAATTTGGAGTGATTGAAGCAGCAAGTTGTAAGAAAGAACATATTAACGTTCCAAGGGATTGGAAGGAAACTATAATAAATGCAAAGAGAAAACATCCTAAATTTACAGTCATTAATATTAAATATTCTGATTTCCCCTCTACAAGATCATTAGAAGAAGCCATCACAAACACAAAGAAGGACACCGAAGGAGCTCCTTTAAATTGGCTGAATATTAGATGGTTGCGAGTTATGAGAGGTTGTCCTTTCATTTTACAGTTCAAAGAAACCTTGAATGAAGATGTACCTTTCCGGGAAATAAATTTGCAAAAGAAAACTCGTGGACGACAGTTGCTCTCTCTGTCATCTGTTACTCAAGAGACATTGTACATGGGTAGGAGAAAGATTAATGTTGCCAAAAAGAAAGATATGATGGAACTGCTTCTATTCATTCCACCGATCTATCATCATTTTTTCAAGAACCTTCCCGTGGAAACAAATACTAGTCTCCTGGACATTAGTTCTGAAAAAGAGGAAGATGATGATACTATTGCATACTGTGATTAAGAAAAGTTAAATGGCAGCATGGGTCATAGATTATTTTTTATTTGCATTGGAAAAGTGAATCAAGAATTAAATTCTTATTCTTTTTCATTCACATAATGTATATTATTGTAGTTTTCTTTATTAATCTCTAACGTAGTATTCTTCCATGAAATAGAATGTTCATAGCCATAGCGAACCAAGTCCAAATTTTTTACTGAAAAACACAATAAGAAACAGAAATATTTATTCCCTACTTATAGATGCAGGACAATTAAAAAATATAGTTTTAATAATATAATATCATATTTGTCTTTAAAATATCACTTGACTAGAATTGATTACACACAAAAAAATGCTAACCTTGATTTCTTCAATTTAGTTTAGATGGACTTGGTTCACTATGGTTGTGACCCCGTCATATATATATATATATATATACACACACACACACACACATATATATATATATACATATATATATATATATATATATATATGTATATATATATATGTATATATATATATATATATATATATATATATATATATATATATATATATATATATATATATATATATATATATATATATATATATATATATATAAAGAGAGAGAGAGAGAGAGAGAGTGAGATGTATGTATGTGTGTAATAGGTATATGTAACGAAAAAATGCTTGCTCTCAAGTTTTAATACTGCTTATTCCAAATTTCCCATTTCTGTAAAAGAACAGTCTCTTTTCCTTAATGCATGTATGAACAACCTAGATTAGAAATTATATTAGCCTTATAGCCACGTGCAGACATTCTTTTCCGACCCCCGCACTCAATACTCCCATTAAACTAAGACTACCTTATAAGTACGCGAAAGCAGCTTGTAATGACTTTGCGCCTCTTTCACACCCGGAATTCCTGAGAGGGCCTAACGGCAATACGTCCATTATCAACCTACCGTATTCATCGGTGACAGTCGCTTTGTCACCGAGTTGTGGCAGACGCCGCGTCGCCATCGGACAATTAGGAAGCCGTCTTCTGTAAGAAATCCCCCTCCTTGCAGACAAAGCCTGTCCCGAGGATAATCGTTTAGCCTTTAGCGGAAGACGCGGAATGGTTTGAAGACGGTCTACAGAAAGGAAATCAAAGAGAGCCCGCTTCAACCACCCACAGATTTTTGTGAGGATATATAGTCGCCACCTCGATGTAAATGGGGGCAGTTGACTTTTTTTTACAGGTGTGAACAACCTTCATCGTCGGACGTGTGCCAGAGACGGAGAGCCTGCCGCATTCCTCTCGTGATATCCTGAACCCGCGAATTATCCTTAGATCATGTTTACTTTGTAATTATTGTATAGAGCCTATATTTATTTCAAGAATGCCAATAAAGCATTTTGTAAATATGAAAGGCTGTCAGTCTTGTTTTTAGGCGAAGTCCTTACAAGCTCTACCCACTAGAAAACATCATGTATGGATATGAAACTAACATATATAAACACATAGGCTCAAGTAGTTTTAAAATGACGTAATTCTCACCCCGCAATTGTAAGCCATTCATTCGAGAATAATGAAATGGTGATACATATACTATGTCTAACCTTGGGGATCACAAAGAAAAATATCCATTTTATATATGCCTGAAAAGAGATATCCGGTCACTGCGCTTATTTGTATCTAAGCTTTTGCCATATGAACACGCACTCCTAGCGTGACGCTTTACTTCCATGGTATATGCAAAGTCCATCTCCACGTTCTAAATAAAGTGATGTAAAGACTCTCTTTTTTCCGTAGCTTGTGACATATTTCTTTTATGTTTATAATATTATATATATATATATATATATATATATATATATATATATATATATATATATGTGTGTGTGTGTGTGTGTGTGTGTGTGTAATACATCCAGAATCGTTTATTAGAGCGACAAAAGTACATCCGTCCATTTCAGATGATGACTCTGAAGCTAATATCACCTTTCAACCTTAAACGCTAGAGGCGAGGTACTTGTGACAAATATTTTGTAGGGTCAGCAGATATTGGTGGTCGCGATGCGAACCCACTCCTTTCTCCAGTAGTATACACGTTGTGAAGAATAGGAAATTCTTCAAGCAGTCAGTCGTGTGAATATTTGATGTGTCTTTGTCACACCTGCCCTTGGCAACAGAGGGGGGGCGCGAACTGGGTTGAACCCTGGTGTCAAGCTAACTGACTGATGGTCATCGCCGGACTGAGGGCGGTATTTCCTCCCCTTGTCTACTGGCAAGAGGGTATCAGCTGGCGACAAAGGCCACACACGGAGAGTCCGACATCTTCATGCACAAAAGGGGGGTTCGTTACGCTAAGCCCGCGGCGTGGGAAATTCTCGAATGTTGGAAATAGCTGATGTCACTGATTTCAGCAAATCAACGTCTAAACACAAAACCCAACGCATGATAGGACGAAATATGTTCCAGGGAGGTGCTTAGAGTTTTCTTGGAGAACCTCGGACCGAAAAAGAGGCAGAGAGACTTGAGATCTACTCTCAGAAGGTGACTGATACCTGCGGCCTTGGGCCAGATTACATTTTTGGGAACTTGAATTCCGGGCTTAGTGCCGTTTCATATAGTCAGTGAACTCTGACTGTTTGGGGAAGAATTTTAACTCCCCGGTGCCTTAGGGCGGTTATGACAGTCAATTTTTTATGTAACTGAAGTGTAAATATTGTATATAATTAAATACATAATTTTAAAACCTAAACTCCGTATCTTGAATTAATCTATGCCCAGCTACCTGGGAGAAGTGTTCATATCGTCACAACGTGTAGGAATGCAAAGGCATGCGATTCGTGGGAAGTTCTGTTGCTAAGGGTTTTAAAGCGGTAAATTAAGATTACTGCGGATTGGATTTAGGAAAGGGAATTTAAATGCTAGAAAGGAGGGCCTAATACTTAAAATATTACTTACACACACACACACACACACACATATATATATATATATATATATATATATATACAGACTTTTTGCCATTGGAAGTCGATAACAATTATGTGTCATAGGCACACATTCGAAACATATTTTAACCAAATAGTGTAAACGCATTAAAAAATTTAATTAAAAATCAGTCACTGAAAACAAACACTTACATAAATGGAAAGGATAGAAATATATTTATATATTACGCACAAAAAAGAAAATAGAAATAGCCGTAAATAGATCTAAAACTGTCACTACAGCCATATTTTGTTCTTTAGTGATTATTCAACAGCATTATAAATGAACTAACAACATAAAACTAAAATTAAAAGTGATAATTTTTAAATTTCGAAGTTTGTCGGAAATTGCATTAGTTCAAGCAGGTTGTTAAGCACACTTCTATTAATAGAAGTATGCTTAACTCCCAGCTCATTGCATTTAGTGAAGTATTTAATTTCTAATTTTTACGAAAACTTTATCTTATTTCCTCAAACACTGCACGAATTGCCTTTTACTTTGAGTATTACGCAGAGTAAATTTATAGAAATCCAAAGGCATGAAAGTCATCAATATTGTGGAATTCTTCATTAATTACTTTGGAATAAATTGTTATGCATTAATTAAGTCAATAAAGCCCTTATTTTTATTCATTAAGAAAGTTTTTTTTCGGTATTAATTGGCTCATTACCATGCAGTGATCTTAATGCCTTCTAATCCCCCTCATTTTAAAACACTTCGCACTGAACATATTAATATGTCACGGGAAAAAAAGTCTTTGTTTTTTAGTTAAGGTGACGAAAGATTTCTCGACATATTTGCATTTTTTAATGGTCATAAAATAGAACAAAAATAATCCCGGAAGGATTCTAGTGGAAGATTATACAAACATTGTTTTCCTAGGAGAATTACCCGGGAATGAAAATGTGCCGTATTAGTACTAGATAAATGTTTATTTCTAAGTACATTGAGAACAAGTTTGCTAATTCAGAGCGACTGCTTAATGAATGACGTTTTCGATCTGCCGATTATAACGAGTTGTTGGATTGCGGGCAATTTTCCACCGTAACAGTCCTTTCTGATTAAACTGCAGACGGTTTCGGCATCTCCCTAATGGCCATCTATCTTCTCAGCCGGTTAATATCAATTATCTCTTAGTGGACCGGAATAGCCTATTGCAAGGGATAAGATGAGTTACGTTGGGTTTAAGAAACTATTACCAAGGAGTGGAAATACTTGCTGTAGGAAGGCACAATATGTTATGCGGAGCGAATATGTTCTAATATGCAGGCGTATATGACTGCAAGTGAAATTTTCATCAAAATCGCGTACAGGGAATTTCTAGCATTAAGTAACTCGCCTAACATAGTGGAATGGGATGCTACTCGCACGAATTATTTTAGGTTTACTTAATTAATATTAAATCAAGGAATACGTTTCTAGGTATAATAAATATATATCATTACATATTGATAAATTCATCTTTTAGTCTTACTTAGTATTTGTTCGATTGTATATAGATCTAAGAATTACAATACGGAGCACTCAGTGGTTTTCAAATAGCCCAGGAAGGCATTTGAATACGGCTGATGACAGATAAGTTGTTGGAAATTATTGCTTGTGGGGTAAATTACATATGGTCATGGCTTATCATCCATAGAATCACCCTGTGGCAACATTTTAAAAAAGCGAGGGTCTTTACTTGAAATTCCTCTACATCATACTTAACTTATAAGATCCATTTAAAATCTCAGGGGGTTGTCCCTGTTGTTTTAGAGAAGCGTGGAGGAACTTTACAAGATAGGCTCAATGATTGAGATGATAACTGTGGGACATCAGATTTATAAAGTGAGGATATTTACTTGAAATAACTCTACATCATTCTTGGATTATGAAGCACGTTGACAGTCTCTAGGAAAAGTACTTAGAGGCATTTCACATGGCAGCGTCATCATCAGGAGGATCCCACCTTGGGACATCCTATGTAGAAAGTTAGGAATATTTTTTTGAAATTCCTGTTTGTCATGCATTGTTTATATGACATATTTTCAATTTCTTAGTAAACGGCTTGTTGTTCGTGAGTATCAAGATTTGAGAATTCAGATTTCATAGAAATTGCGGAAGGCAGTAAGGATGCAAACCAACATCATTCAAATATGTAATAGCAGTATATAGGGTGATCATAAAGAAACTTTGCCGATATATGGACCTCTAGCGGCCGTTCCGTTCAACCTATCGAGATGAGATTATTCTGAGGTATGAGCTAGGGATTCTGTGAATGGCAACAACATGGCGCTCACGGTTACGATTATTGGTACAGAAACTCGAAATTTTAAAACAGCAACACCCATTTTTACCCGTCGCAAAATGCACAGCGTATGAGAAACCCTAAAAATCGTTGGAACGGTACGTGTATCACAAAAAAACGAACTCGTTATGCAAGCACAAAAAAACAGCTCTGCGAATGGCTAAGAAAAACGATATATGGACCTCTAGCGGCCGTTCCATTCAACCTATCGAGATGAGATTTCATATATAGTTATTCAGAGATATCAGCTTGGGATTCTGAGAACGGCAACACAGTGACTCTCACGGTTACGGTTATAAGTAGAGAAACTCGAAATTTTCAAATGACAACGCCCACTTTTTCCCGTCCTAAAATGCTCAGCGCATGCGAAAACCCTAAAAAGCGTTGGAACTGTACCTGTATCACAAAAAAACGGACGTGTTTTGGACGCACAAAAAAAACATCTCTGCGAATGGCTAACAAAAACACGATCAGAGAGCTTTTTATCGGTTTTCTATGCTGAATATCTGGCGAACGGAGTTCTGTGATTGGTTTCTAGCCTCTTTTATATGCAAATTTCCTCCGTGCGCCCCGATCGTGTCTTTGTTAGCCGTTCGCAGAGCTTTTTTTTGTGCTTGCATAACGCGTCCGTTTTTTGTGATACACGTACCGTTCCAACACTCTCTAGGGTTTTCGCATGCGCTGAGCATTATGCGAGGAAAAAAAAGTGGGTTTTGCCATTTGAAAATTTCGAGTTCCTGTACCTATAACCATAACCGTGAGCGCCACTTTGTTGCCATTCATTCACAAAATACCGAGCTCATACCTCTGAATAACTATATCTGAAATCTCATCTCCATCGGTAGAACGAAATAGCCGCTAGAGGTCCGTATATCGGCAAAATTTCTTTATGACCACCCGGTATATAGGTTCATGCATATTATCATTGTAATCTATTTTCATATAATATCAATAAAACAGATATTAGGCCTATTTCTAAGAAAGACAAACAAAACTGGAAGTTCTGTCAGGATTGGCTTCCACCTTGATTATTTGCATCAGTTGCAGACCTTAATATCTTTAAAAACTTAACCTCTCTCTATGAGAAAGTTTTCTGCACCAAGATGTGCAGTCGTTGATTTTTTATCAAAATTCACGGACCAAATGTTTAATTCGCTGTCATAAATATGGTGGAATCACTAATTATTAACTTTCAAGAAAGTTAAAAGTGACAATATGTAAATATTGCATAAATGATTCAATAGATCCATAACTGTTGGCCTTTGATAATTTGGAAAAGACTTCTTTAGCATGGTGAATTAATGAATTTAATGTTTAAAAAATTTCTTAGACTGTATTAAGGACGTATTAAAATATTTAAATCGGGTATGAAAATAGTTTTTACTTCATTTCTTAAATGGAAGAATTAATTAACTTTTTCTGACATTGTTACCTGCTGTAAATTTTTAAAAATAATTATTAGTTATAAATAACTGAGTGAAAAAGTATGTAAATATAATTAGGTATTATATTTAACTGTAAACACAAGAAGTTTCTTGATTTTGATTGCTTCCAACACTAAATGACATATATGATTATGCCAATTATTTATATCTGCACAAAACGAAACAATTCGCTACAATTTCCCATAAAGCAAAGAATAAACGAAGAATGAATCAATATATATTGTTTCCCTGAGAAACTTTATTAAAAAAATTCTCCATGATGGACAATAGTACGCTTACAAAAATAACTTGTGGGACTAGGGAGACTTCCCTGTTCGCGCAATGACACTTTTTACAACGGAAGTGCAGTTTGACCACTTTTATACGACGGCCAGTATTCACAATATATCACTATTTACATCAAATATACACAAATGGAACATTCAGTCTTTCACTGGTTGGATAAAGAATTTCACTGTCTTTTTGGAAAAAAGTCCATGATCGGTATGTCGATGGGTTGTTTGATGCAACGCGTCATTTGAAGGACGAGAGTTCTGACTTTTCATTCACGAAGATATACACTCTGCCACTCGCGGCGCGCAAGGTAGGATTTCATCCTGCGACTTGATATGGCCGGCTTTCAGACAGCAGACTCATTTCATTGGTTCACTTGTAGATTTTGTTACAGATAAATAGTTTCTTAATATTTACACGTCTGTCTGTATGTTTTTCACATACGGCCTGTGAAGACTAACTGTTTCTTCCAGTGGCAGCACCTTGACTCTCTTTTGGGGCGTGATATGGGAGTAGTCTCTCAGTGTTGCGTCAGGTTCGAGCTCCATCTGAAAAATAATAACCATATTTTCAAAGGACATTTAAGTAATCACATTATACATGAGGACAAATAGGACAAACTTAAAGGAAATTTTTCTGTTGGAGATGACAGTAAAATGTGAAAAATATGAAAAGAAAGAAATGTTGGTTACGTTTAGGATGACTCGTGCACAATTAACTTTTACAATTTGTCAGCCTTAGTACTTCAATATTTACTCGGAATAATTTACCGTTAATAGAGAACTAAAACACAGGAATGACACCGACATCAAATTATAGCCAATACTCTTGCAGTGCATTACAAATGATTGTATCCTAGACAAAGAGGTTAGATAACTCTCTAATGCTTTAACCCTTTTAACTCTCGTGGGTTAATCCCATTTCGGTTACACTCAAGACCCTTGGGTTCATAAACGACCCCACAAGTTTTTCTTCAATTAATTTATTATGATTATTGCATGTTACATATATTTTTTTAAGTTTACACACTTTTTAATGATAAAAAAAGAAAAATAAAAAGACGCAATCAATGTAAAATTTAGTTTATGTATTAAAAAATATTAATTTTAGAGGGAAAACTTACAATAACTGTAGATTTATTGACAACTGTTACAGATCTGAAACGAATGAGTTTTGCAAATGAATTTCTTACACTTATGACATTTTTCGCTACATTTTTCATCCAGTCGCTAGGACAAAAGTTGCAAAGTCCTCTTTTTTTGGCATTTGTCTTGCTTCCACTTATATTTGGATGTATTGTAGTATCAATTTGCGATTTCTTAACAATTGCTGCGGCTGCTTCAGTTGTTGGGAGAAATTTTCTCTCCTGTAGTGCAGGTTTTATTAATTCACAACCTAATTCTTCCACAAAATATCTTCTTCTATTCTTTTTGTTTTCATGGTATGAAGGGTTAATTTCCCACCAAATAGCAAAAGTAATGTACGCAGATACATCAATTATGTTGTAAAAAAGTACAACTGGGTAACGAGCAGTTCCTATTTTACAAGCGTAAGCAGCAACTATTTGATCCAAAGTATCAACTGCTCCTTTTGTCGAATTGTAATCCAATATCATTGTTGGTTTTTTATCAGATCTATTACTTATATCACCTTTGTTGTGCATGGTACTGATTAGAGAGACACATTTGTTTTTCTTTGGTGTATATGCTACTAATGTAGTGTCAGTTGTAAATTCAAAAATTGAGGTAAATACATCCGATCCTTTCGAATGAGTAAATTCGATGGGAAGTTCCGGCTTATTTTTTCTTATTGTTCCTAGCATAGTTATATTTCTTTTTAGTAGCAGTTGGCCAAGTTCATAAGAGGAAAACCAGTTATCGAAAGTAACATTATGTCCCTTGAGACCATAGGTCAAATCCAAAACAACGCGTAAAGCTTGTTTTATCTCTGGTGAGCCATCCTTTCGCTTTCCAGTGTATACTAGAAAATTCCATGCATATGCACTTTTAGAGTCACAAACAATCCATATTTTTATGCCATACTTCGACGGTTTATGCGGCATGTATTGACGGAAAGAGCACCGGTCTCTAAAACCGACAAGTTGTTCGTCGATTGTAACATTATTTCCAGGATTTTATAATTTAGGCAAATTTTCAACCCAATTGTCCCACAATTCTCGAATAGCAGCCAATTTATCACTCAGTCGCCTTTCTGCTCTAGTGTCTTTATTGTCAAAACGAAGGACTCTATATATAACTTTGAACCTCTTTAGAGACATTGCAGCTCGAAAAATAGGTCGTCCAAACTTTTCATCCCACAAACTTGTCAGTGTTTCGCCATGTGATTTGAAAGATTAGAAGCCCCAAATAGCAATGCAACTCATTGTAATCCATTTTCTCCACTTATCTCCGAATAATTTAGCACCTTCAATATTTATCATGTCTATAATAATTTTTTCAGTGGTAGGTGGAAAGTACAACAGAAAAGTAGATTTTACATCTATTGCTCTTGATGTTGCATATGATGTTGGTCCCGGTTTTAGTTTTATGATATTTGTCGACGAAGTTCGTTCAGGTCCTGCGTATGGAGTATCACGCCATTCAATTTTTTTAATCTTTCGAAAGCATATATTTACATGGATATAAGAACATGGGAGTGGTAAGCAAACAAGATAATATATCTGGGGTCACCATTCGAGACCCCAATGGTCTCGTGTGTAAAAAATGCAAATTCGGGAAAAATAAAATAAAATATATACAATATAAAAGCATTATTTTATATAAAAAACTAAAAGAATAAAAGTCACAAAATGTCATTGAAAACAAATGGTTGATTGACAAGATATATTAAACAGAAATTGCATTGTGGTCATATATGACCCCAGGAACCCACAAGGGTTAAGGGGCAACAACCTCCACTGTTTGCACGGTACATATTTTTCCCGATTTTTTTTAACCTAAAGAATCTTAAAAATTTTACAATTAAAAGTTGCAATATGTTTTTACTTCTTTAAACTGATGACAGATGGCAGCACTAACAATTTTTCTGATCATTTAACTGGAATACATTGAATGCAGGTGAAAAAAGGGACTAGATTTGGGCGTTTGCAATGCAAATGGCACCGCTCAAAAGGTTAAATGATACAATAAAGGATAAATGAGCAATTCACGTAAGTGTGTATGTATACATGTATATATAATATGCATATATAAACACACGTATATATATATATATATATATATATATATATATATATATATATATATATATATATATATATATATATATATATATATATATATATATTTAAAATTTCTGTAGGAAATTGTTAGAAGTACTGTTACATGAAGAGTACAAACCTGATGTGGCCTGCTAATGGTTGTAATAGTCTGTCCCATTCCATTGAGTCCCATGAGCTGTAAACTTGTGGGATCAGTTAGAAATTGTTTGTCAAGACCTTCATCTGTACTTTGTTCTGATGGAATACTTACGTCTGTAAGAAAATTAAATTTCACAGATGAGAATATTATACTATAAATAGTGAATAATCATTATCTTTCAAATTAACCTTCATTGATTTGTTTTAATAATTCTTAACCTGGACAACTATTATTCCCCCTCAGTGGGTTACAATATTCATTTAATGTCCGTGGCCGACCACAGCTCAGTATAGTACAGAACACAAGACTACCTATTCTGAAAATGTCCTGTCTGATCCGCACGAATTTAGTTCTATATAGCCACTCATTAGAGCTATATACAGTTCCTGCATATCAATTGTAGACTTTAACTAATTAATTGCATAAAATATTTGAGATATACTTCTCTAGTGTTAAATAAACGTCATTATTTCCTTCATATGACATATTTCATTAACGTATACACCATAACTGTCTGTTTACGGTTTTATTTATACAAAGGAATGTTAATAAAAACTATGTTCAACATCTAGGAGTGGTTAAGGTAATTAACGAAATGAGTCGATATACGTTTATCATAGTACGTGACATTTTGACACGTGCCATGTTCTTAGAACTGAAATTATTCATAATTACTACTATTCGTAAACTTAAAGTTTACGTTAGTGAAAATAAATTTGGTAAATGTGATTGAATGATTAAATTAATTATAATACCTTGAATGAAAGACTTTGATCAATTTTCAAACAATGTCTCTTACTGATATAAATCCTATTATAAACTTTTATCTCTGTTTCCACTAAAATGCTTACCTGAATTGAAAACAGATGACAAAACTTTAGTGATCATCGAGATTTCTAATTAAGTTTCAAAATTGAGGATTCATTCTGATGCTTTAGAAATTCGTGGATAACTTCAGAAACAATTTGGATGGTTTCTGATTAATGAGATACGTTTAGTAAATGACCTTTGTTGAAAGAAAAAAAATCTATTTTCTTTGAGATTCTTTTCCTCTGTTTACTTTGAAATGTCCTTTAGTTTAAATGTTTCATTTATTGATTGGGGTTTTAACGGTATATTTATTAAACTTTTGTTAATGTTTTTATTAAAGATTAGTAGCCAAAGAGGACGGTGAATACTCTCTAAATGCCAGAAGTTTCCTGTTTATTTGGCAATTCTCGCTTATAATTTTACAAAACATTATTAGCTTAAGCTAATACGCGCATTGAGAGAATAATATATTTTATACATGAAACGAGATTTAATATTAATATATATATATATACGCACACAAGGTGGTCATAAAAGACTTTGCCGATGTATGGACTGCTAGCGAATGTTCACTTCAAACTATCGAGATGGGATTTCAGATATAGTTATTCCGAAGTATGAGCTTGGAATTCTGTGAATGGCAACGAAGTGGCGCTCACAGTTACGGTTATAGGTATAGAAACCCGAAATTTTCGAATGGCAAGGCCTACTTTTTTCAGTCCCAAAAGGCTCTGCGCATCTGAAAACCCTAAAGAGAGTTCGGACGGTACGTGTATCACCAAAAACGGACGCAGAAAAAACAGCTCTGCGAACGGCCAACAAAAACAGGATGATGGCACCCATGTGGAAAATGTGTAATCCAAAGAAAAAATTTCTTTTGTCCGAACTGAGTTGTCATCAGTGATTGATGTCTTGCCTCTGTCATATACAAATTTCCTTCTTGCGTCCCGATCGTGTTTTTGTAGACCGTTCGCAGAGCTGTTTTTTGTGCGAGCATAACACGCCCGTTTTTTGTGATACACATACCGTTCCAATGCTATTTAGGGTATTCGCACGGGCTGCGACGGGTTTTGACGGGTACGACAAATTTTGCGACGGGTAAAAGTGGGCGTTGCCTTTCGAAAATTTGGAGTTTATGTACCTACAACCGTAACCGTGAGCGCCACTTTGTTGCCGGTCACAAAATCCCGAGCTCATGCCTTTGAATAACTTTATCTGAAATCTCATCTCGATCGGTTTGACGGATCGGCCACTAGAGGTACATATATCGGCAAAGCTTTTTTTATGACCACCCTGTATATATATATATATATATATATATATATATATATATATATATATATATATATATATATATATATATATATATATATATATATATATTAGCATTATTGCCCGGGTAGATATATAGATATCTACCGGGCTGATGTGTGCGGCTCTGGTTTATATGTAGCACCACAAGGGTAGGAGTTCGTACCTCTTTCCTCTCTTTCTGGCCTTTTAGAGGGACTTTCCGGTCTACGGATTTAATTTTTTCCTTACGGGGTGTGATAGCATATATCCCAAGAATACAGATCCAAGAATGAATATATATATATATATATATATATATATATATATACTAGCATTATTGCCCAGCGTTGCCCGGGTAGATATATAGATATAAAATTTTTCATGCATTCCATCAAAAAAATACTGGGCTGCACCCAACGCTCTTCATGTTCATCTGGCCAGACAGAATGCGCTTAGCGTGTTTCTACTGAAATGATATACCCAGTATTCTTTTGATGGAAAGGATGAAAAATTTTATATCTATATATCTACCCGGGCAATCATTCTTTAAAAATAATTTCATTAATTTTCTTATGCCTTAATATAACTAATGGACTAATAGTTCGGAATGAAAGTTATGTGTCGTTATGTTTCTCTGTTTAAAGAGCTTTTCCTCCCACTGCTTAAAAAGCCCCAAAACTCTGAAAGATTTATCTTATATGATTTCACGGAATAAGTAATTCAAATACATATCGTATGTTAACCCTGTTTCGCGAACTTAGGGGGAAAAACCTGTAGAACTCTTAAACTTCTTCCCATTTTACGATCCTCAAACAATTAATATATTTAGATCAACAGGAGGCTTCCAAAAACTGGCCAACTGGCCATGGGATAAACTTAATTTTTCTTTTATTTCTTCCTTTTTTTCCAAATTTTATTAAGTTCTGTTAGTTTGAACGTCATTGTCTAAAATTGTCTAAAGCAGCGGTTCTCAACCTTTTTAGACTCACGACTCCAAAACGTAAGAAAAATAAAATAAACAATTCGCCCCCCCCTTCACCAACTTCAAACCAACTCTCAAACCACCCCCAGATCATCCTCAGAACAAACCTCTTTTCCCCCGCGTATCGACTTTGACTGGTTGTGGTGAAGGGGATGTATCCATATTTAAGAGGTGCGCTTAGGGGCACAAAAATCATTAAAAAATTAATATAAAAAACTAATTGAGTCCCAAATTCCGTTTTTCCTGATTTAAGTTTCTCGGGTCCTGAACATTAACTGTGCCGAATTTGGTCAAGGTGGGTGAAACAGTCTATGATTCTATAGCGGACAAACAAACAGACAAGCTCTTTTATATATATATATATATATGTCAGAGGTATAATGTCAAGATACAGGAATCCGACGATTACCTGTGGTTTTATTCAATAAATCGAATGTTTTTAAAATAAGATGTTGCAAATAGAACTGATAACATGTGATTGAATGAAAACTACATGTATGCGTTTTATAAGCAATTTTTATAAAACTCTTGAAAATATTATTTGTCTTCATCCCTTAAAAGCAGTCAAACTTTTACCTGGTATGATATCTGGACCTTTTTCTTCTCCAGGACTTTTTCCAGCTTCATTATTATCATCTTCTTTTGCGAGTCCTGGTTGTAATCTGAAATATAACACGAAAGAAATTGAACTTAACACGTTACAAATACCAAATTGTTAAAAATTGTATTATCTTCTCAAAATGTTAATCTTTGCATATAATCATGCTTTTTTGTGTGAGATAATAAAAAGAATCGTTTACAATGATATAAAATAATTTGGTTAATTGTTTGATCTTTAGCATCTTAAATTAGGAAAACTATTGACATACTGTGCTAAATTTTGCACGCTAACACTTATACACGCATATACGCCCCTCCATTGATTAAGTGAACCTAATTTAACAGTTTAAAAGTACTTAAAGACAGATGAGAATTGATGATTTATAAGCATCTATCTTATTAACGAAATCCAGGATTACATAGTGGAGAAATGTACTTACTTATAAGCTTTTCTGGCAAGTTTCTGACCTGTAACGAAGAATAAATTATATAAGTTAATTTTCCCTGAAAAGCTAAAATTTTCATTTCATTTATAAAATTTTCTTTATGAAATTACACTTAAAGATAAAAATAAAATTCAATTTTTTTCTTTCATTGTTTGAATTTGATTGAAAACACTTTCTCTACGACCATTTACTGATAGACGAAAAATATAACTCTAGAAGCTACCAATATTGTTACTAAATAATAAACAGTAGAAATTTAGTATTATATAACTAACTTTATTGGAATTGTAAAATTTAAAACATCTTTCTTCTTCAGTACCCATGCAACAAATCCCGAAATTCACGAGCCATGGCGACCGGAAGACAAGCGATAAGTTGCCATTGCCAAAATGAAAAAAAACACGTGAATTTAATAAATTCCAAGATGGTGAAAATAGAAAAGCAGAGAGAAAATAAAGTGCTATAAAGTCACTGACTAAATAAAATAAATAAACAAAATAATAATGTTAAAGTTAGTACATTATAGTCTTTCAAGCAGAAAGAATTCAGGGAGTAAAACTGTTATCATAAAGAAATACATCACCGTTTTCATAGCATTACTTTTCTTGTAGCAGTAAAGCACTATATAACTTTTATATAAAAGGTTGCTAAATCTTCTTTCGACTACTTTCTGAACTTGAAATTTTTGTGCGAAAGATAAATTCTTGAACCTCTATTGAAATTTTTATCCACTTTATCAAGTGTTATGTTATTTTCACGTCTAATATAAGCTGAAAATGTAAATGCACGTGTAAAAGTAACGTAATATTGTACATTGCAGTACTTTGCTGAGTATGAGTGGGAATTTTAAGGGTTTCTTGCTTACAATTTTAAAGGTAAAATGGAATTTAGGTCTAGAAACATTGTAGAACATCTTTAATAAAGTATATATATTTTGCATTTTACATTCAAGTTAGGAAAAATCTTACCCGATGCATTTTTTATCATTCTGTTTAATCTTTAAGATATCAGTACAGTTTAGATACAATTTTCATTTGCAAAGTTCTTACAAGTGTAGCAAACCAAATAATCTAATTTCTTATACAGACATTAATTGTAAAATATCATAAAAGTTTCAATATGATAATATTAATATATCAGTACAGATTTGATACAACTTCCATAAACGAAGCATATTGCAAGCGAAAAATTCCGATTTCTTACGCAGCTACCAATTATAAAACAACATAAAAAGTTTTAATTCTGTATAATATTGATATATCAGTACAGATTAGATATTTCCATAAATGAAGTTCTGCATATTTTTTCTGCAAACTACAAATTCCGATTCTTTACACAGCCACAAATCATAAAGAACATTAAAAGTTTTCCTTCTTTATAGTATTATGATATCACTACAGGTTAGATACAACTTCCATAAATGAAGTTCTGCATATTGCAAACTAAAAATTCCGATTTTTTACACAGGCACTAATCGTAAAACAACATTAAAAGTTTTCCTTCTCTATAATATTAAGATATCACTGCAGATCAGATACAACTTCCATAAAAGAAGTTCTGCTTATTGCAAGCGAAAAATTCCGATTTCTTACACAGCCACCAATCGTACAACAGAATTAAAAGTTTTCCTTCTCTTTAATATTATGATATCACTACAGGTTAGATACAACTTCCATAAATGAAGTTCTGTATATTTCAAACTAAAAATTCCGATATCTTACACAGCCACCAATCATAAAACAACATTAAAAAATTTCCTTCTCTTTAATATTAAAATATCACTACAGATTAGATACAACATCCATAAATGAAGTTTTGCATATTTCAAATAAAAATTCCGATTTCTTACACAGCCACCAATTGTAAATCAACATTAAAAGTTTTCCTTCTCTACAATATTAAGATATCAATGCAGATTAGATACAACTTCCATATACGAAGTTCTGCATATTGCAAACTAAATACTCCAATTTCCTACACAGCCCCTAATCGTAAAATAAAATTAAAGGTTTTCATTCTGTATTTTATTTAGATATATCTGTACAGTTTAGAAACAATTCCCATATACGAAGTTCTTCATATTGCAAACCAAACATTCCAATTTCTTATTCGACCGCCAATCCTAATATAACATGAAAAATTTCTGCGTAATAAAATGATTATCTTACCTTTGTGTCTGTCATGCCGAGTCCTACATTTCATCGCCAAGACCACTACAAGCGCCACAAATACTAATCCGACCACTACAGACACGAGTACGATGAGAACTGGACTTAGAGTAACTTGCCAGACGTTATCTGAAAGTATATAGGTGGCAGTTATTTAATTGAAGTCTGTATTTTGCGAATGAAATAAGCTGAAAAATCGCATAATTTTATAGCTCTAAAATATCATAAAGTTACATTAAAAAGAGAGATGTAAAACAGTAATTCAACAGTAAATAAATTCTACGTTAGGTGTATACTAAAACTGTTTTTTTAGAAAGAAGACAATGTTTTATTGTAAAATTAGCATCTTCGTTTTCCACGTAATATATTTACTCGTAAATGATTACACAATTGCTTATATATACATACACACACACACACACACACACACACACACACACACACACACACACACACATATATATATATATATATATATATATATATATATATATATATATATATATATATATATATATATATATATAACCGCAACATATGTATAGATTGATGGATAGCATTTAGAATTTTCATTCCTATTTATGCTCAGAGATATACAAGTACTTGTAATCTCTGATCTTAAGAGATATACTTGTATTTTCAGTTTATCTTTCATTTTTATTGTATAACTATATGTATGCTTATTAATTTGAACTGTGTGGCGTAAAAGGAATGAATAAGCATGTGCTGACAAAATCCTAGGTTAACGTTGTCGTTAGAGGATCCCCAATTGTAAATAAATATGCATCTCCAGAGTACGCGACAGTCCTGGACTTTGGATTCGTTCTTGTTATGGGCTATGCTGTAAGGCATACCCAATTAGTACGCTGGAAGAAAAACAGTTCCAACTGCACCATTTCAATATATTTTTACCGATCAATTTTTACCAGTAAAAAATTTAGAGAAATTGATTTTTTGTTCCCTCCAGGGCCGGATATCACTTGCTGAAGAACCCATCAAAAGGGCGAAACCTAAGCTGTTCGTTATTATAGAGATGTATATATCTGCCAGCATGTGCTGTTGAGAAGAACGTAACTATACTGCACAAGGTCAATGTCAAGGTTGTTTGTACGGAGTACCTAGCAATGAGAAGAGTTGACTATACTGGACAGTGCAATTATCGGAATAAGTATAAAGATGGAGATCTGCATATATGGCTGTCTTTATGTGAAATTATATTTTCAAATTGGCTAATTGAAGAAAAAATTTCCCTACTATTGAAAGAATTAGAAATAAAAGTTTAGGGCTAAGTTGAATTTATTTGGTGTTCGGCAGCTATCCATACATAAGATTTTACTTTAGTTTTGCTCGTTAAACAGATTTGAGGATCTAAATAAGTGATTCCCAACCGGTTGTCCCGAAACTCTTTGGGGATAAACAAAAAATATTAGTAAAGCCTACTTGACATAAATATTAAGTTTGTTACTTATATCTTTCAATAAATGATTAAACTAAGGAATGGAGATAGTATTTATTTGATCTTATTCCTGATATATATTCCATTTTGATTTTATATTTAAAAATTTGAAAAATCTAAAATTCTAACAAGGTTGCTCCAAGTTTTAATCTTATACCAAAGTGCTTCAAGCTTAAAAAGTTTAGGAATCTTTGCTCTTCATTTCTTTTTTGACAGAAAATTTGGATTTTAATTTCTCTGGTCGCTTACTGAAAACTTTGATTCAGATGATCCTTGTACGTTTTTTACTTTGGAAACATCATTTATGATTATAATTTATGTAAAAAATATACGAAAGAAAATTTTTAGTAATTTATGTATGTTATTCCTTCATATAATGAAGTTTTTATCTTATAAGAAGAAATGTTGAATTTCGATAGGTAGTACATTTTAAGACCTAATTAAATAAAGAGCGAAAAAAAATTGTATGCTTGCCGTCGTATTTAATTAGTTCAACAGTGGGAGTTAAACAACAATATAAAAGTTTAATTTCATAAAAGGTCAGTACAGAAAAATAATAAATGATCATAACGTTTTTATTTTAAGGATTAATTGCATTTATCGTTGAATCTAGGGCCTCATAAGTTTTCAAATATAAAAGTAAAATAAGATTTAAAAATGCATAAACATTCTTGCTTCTGAGTGTTTATCCCATTACCTTCCTCCTTTTTAGTTTTTATGAATAATTTAATCTTACAGAAATTCACTGCCTACTTTTATTTCTACTATAATTCTCCAAATCAATCATGACCAATTTACCTATCTGTCATGGTAAACAAATCGTTGCCAAATCCTTAGCATGCCAAAACAAATAAAAAACAGAATTCAAATTCACATTTCTTACAAATTTCCCGGTTTCAGCTGACAAAAAATAAAAAGCACTTATGTAAATTATTGATTTCTAGAAGTTTACACCCCCCCCCCCCCCCATTTGTCTTTTAACAAAAATTTATAACTGAGTGTACAATTAATTTTATAATATTTAAATAAATTCTTAAAGTTATAAAATTGTTTCATGGTTTCTTGATAACCCATTTTAAAGCTAAATTTCCACTATTTATGCAAATATTTCTTTTCCTGTTTCTTACATTCAGATAGAGGAAGATTTAATCTTTAAAGTTTTGTGCTTACTCTTTGCGCTCGGGATTGATAAAGTTTAGCTCCTTGAAAGTAGAAGTTTAGAAGATTTACACAATGTTTTAGTACTAAATAGATTATCATTTAAGAATGCGTAACATTCCACTTGTTTGCAATGCAAACAAGAAATAAAGTATTTCATGCTTTAACCTTTCTAGCCCCTTTACGATCGTATAATTTTCAAGAAAACGGTAATGAAAGTGCCTATTTAATAGTCTGGTGCTGCCATCTGGTATGTAAAATAACAAATAAAAAAAATTCAGGGTAAATGAAATTGATTGGTTTAATCTTTTGGTGCGTTACTTTTAAACACTCCAGCCCGGAAATATCACGGCCACGAAAAATATAAAGCAAAACCTCACCCCGTAATTTTGACGGGAGCGAGAAGGAAGGGGCTAGAATACATGGTCGCCTGCACTGTAAAAATTAAATGCTGCTTCAGGTCAAAGAAGTTACATAGGCACATTACACCTGTTTCAGAGTGTAATGTTTCTAGGTAGAGAATTTATCCGTTTTGGGTGTCTTAAAATATCCTTTCGTATACTTCAAGTTATTCTTTCATTTTTTGTAATACACCTAAAATAGCATTTCATTTTTACAGTGTAGCATTTACGTAATTTTCGAATATTCAACTTTAGCAATTATATTCTAATGTCATGAGAGTTCTATTTTGGTTTTTTATAGTGTTTATTCAACCATTACGCTTATGATTTAAACGTTCACGGCTAGTTTAAAAGATACGTTTGAAAATTTGAAAATGATGCAGGATATTGTTTGGTTTCCTTTTTTAAGAAAATGTTTCGCTGTAGGTAATCATGTACTTTCTGGTAGCTAAAATAAGACTAGTGTATTATGAGAGCATAAAAAGTCTACTTTCAATATGGAAACAAAAACAGACTTTCTCCATATAAATTGGGGCTTAATGTTTTCAATAACAAAGGGATTTCCCTGCTTCATCTAAAAAGGGATTTGGAGCATAGGATATTCGAATAATTCTTTAGTTCTTAGAAATCAAATAACATTTCAAAACATTGTGCTTAATGATTCTCTTGCTTTATGTATATATCGACTTCTAAATTTAGTAGGCATTCCTTACTTTTCTAAAACTAGTTACTGTTAGCTTTAAAAAGATCGTGCATAATGTTTGTTTTGCTTTATACGTACATCGACTTCCAAATTTAGTAAGAATTTCTTACTTCTAAAAAACTAGTAATTTTTAGCTTTAAAATTTCCCAGAGGGCAAGTAACAAACAATATTGGGATAATAAGGAAATGTTCGAAGCGACTGAGTTTTCAATATATATTTTACATTCTATATTTTTACATAATAGTAATAATAAACGACATATTAGTATCCTACCTTTAATATTTTTCAAAGACACTTTCATTCGCTTCCTCAGAAAATAAACACGAGAAATTTCTTAATTAATATATTTCTAATTTTTAATGACTCCAGAAATATATTTATTGATAATTTCTGCAATTACAAGACAGTAGAGACCGAAGTCTCCCTGAAGAATGTAAGATTAACACAGAATATATTAAGAAGATAAAAGTCGACAATGGAAAGTCGACAATGGAAGTCGACAATGCAAAGCGTGAACTGTAAAGTAATGGGATTATATGTTACAAATTATCGGACATTAAGGTAGTTTGATGAAAAAGGAATTTCATTGTTAAAATTTTCTCTCAGTCATGAAAACAGTGACACACTGTATGCTTATCAACGCTAGCATTCCGTAATTTATTTTAGATACCTATAAAAAAAACTAGGGCATTTAAGTTTTAAACAACATTATTCTCCATTGTAAAAATTTAAGTGTGACCTGACATTTTTGAAAAATAAAGTAAACGCTCTGTGAGCTACTTATTAAGTAACTTAAATGTCTTTCTCAACAGCAGGCAATAAAAAGATATGGATTTAATAATATTTTAGTCTAAAAGCACGAATGAAACAGATCAAATGATTTCCTCTTGGTAAATTATAGATGAACATAGCACTGGTAGTAATCAGTACATAGAACATTCACTAGCTTTAAGATAGCTAAAGGTGCTTCAAAATACCATTAACCTTTTCCCTGCGGGGTAGGATAGCATATATTCCAAATATACGGGCCCAAGTATAAGAGTGAATATATATATATATATATATATATATATATATATATATATATATATATATATATATATATATATATATATATATATAAACCCTTTAATGGCCGTTCTTACAAAGGAGGTATAAAATTTCCCGTTCTAAAGAGGTAATCGGAAAAATGGGTCCCGTAAGCTAAAGGTTAATCTTCCAATTACTCATTATTAAGAAGTTTGATACTAGAACTTTCTTTCATTCTCCAAAATGTAAAATACATTGGGAAATAAATCGGACTTACTGAAGAGTACTAACATTCATCTTATTAATTAGTATTTTTCTTACTAGTGCGTAGAATTTATGTTAGATTATATTTAAAGTATGGATTTCTTAATGCTGCATTTTTATTGGCATTTTCAGATGAGTTTGTGAGAGCATTATAGAGGGTCCTGAAAGTTGTCATTACGATGCTGTAGTTGTCGAATAACTAATCACTGTCATAAAAGTATAGATATAGTGTTGCGGTTCGAGTAGTTCTTTAGAGAGTAGAGAGATTCTCGGATGGATTTTTGAGGTTTGAAAAAGACAACAAATTTATGTTTAAAGTTAAATGTGTTTAAAATTTTGATTTTTTTTTCTAGGGTAGAATTTTGGTTTCGATAATTATTAATTTTTTAAACACATTTTAAAGTCTTGGATATCTGAAAAGTAAAATTTTAAAACTTCACGCTATTTTTAAAATAATTGATCAAATAACATACATAATTATACATTAATACCTATATATAAATGTTTCATTAAAAATGACATAATTTAAGCCTTCACCATGATTGTTATAGGTTTTACTATATTTCTATAATAATTACTATAGGTTACTACTACTATATTAGTGTAAGTATTGCTATAGGTTACTATAGAAATAATAAGTATGGTAAGTACTATCTTTTGCATGTATTGGTATTCTTCACAAATTTCATTC
This sequence comes from Dolomedes plantarius, assembly GCA_907164885.2. Classification (NCBI taxonomy): domain Eukaryota; kingdom Metazoa; phylum Arthropoda; class Arachnida; order Araneae; family Dolomedidae; genus Dolomedes; species Dolomedes plantarius. Next base: position 153,902,406 of record OU015493.1, read on the forward strand.
ATAATTTATCTAATAAAACCAATAACTATTTCAATGTAATTTAAAAAATTTACATCTGCAAATTAAGCAATAACAAATATTATTACTAGACGGGAAACCTAGAAAGTATGTAAACGTGAAGGCTAAAATGTATTTTTACGAAGGTACTTAAATTTTGTGTATCACATTTGATGAAAAACATGCAGTACAATACATACAAAAACAATAAATCTCAGGTTTTCATTTTTATTTCTTGTTAACTTCAGTGGTATGTTAAAAAATTCACACTTTATTGTGGGATATTCGTTTTTATGTGATACACAACGCAGTCCGAGGTTCACGGAAATATTACTTTTTTGCTTAAATTTTGAAAATATAAAGTAAATATGATAATAATGTTGTAGAAACACTCGAATTTGCAATATAGTCATTTAAAAATATATTAATAAACTGAAGAAATTAGCAAAGAATAAGGAAATATTTTATCTCCCTATATAAATGGGATATATTTAAACGATTGTAATTTCTATAGGTACCTACCAGAGACAAAATTTTGTACTCAGTAGCTCTTGAACACTGCATTTTTTATTTTGCAAATGTTATGTATAGCAATAAATAAAAAAAATTGAAATCAAGAATAATCTAAAATGCTTTACAATTAAATAATGTCTTTTGGGGAAAAAATCCCCAAAGGGCAGTCAAATTGTAGCAAAATCTTCGTATGATCTTCATTACGTATTTATTTTTGTTAATTAAGTATTATATGAAGGAAAGAAACCAGAAATTTATACCTGAAAAAAAAAAGAAATACTAAATGAATGTTTGCAGTTTTTTTTTCTTTGCAAAGTGGTTAAAACCATATTAGTTTAATTTCCAGTGTTTTGGATTTAAGCATTAGAATTTATTTTATTTATTGTGTGTCGCCTTCTGAGAAAAAAAGATAAATTTACACTACTTTAAATTTACTTTTTTTTAAGTAGTGTATTCACATTTTTCTCCAACCAATGGATTTACTTTACCACCTTAAAAATTACTATCGCACTGTAAAGCGTAGCTAGAATTCATTAGACAGAGAGAAGTGGTTTATATATTTATATCCTCCGCCCATCCATTTGCGCGCGCACACACACACACACACACATATATATATATATATATATATATATATATATATATATATATATATATATATATATATATATATATATATATATACAGGAGTGTATATATATACAGGAGTATATATATATACAGGAGTATATATATATATATATATATATATATATATATATATACAGGCCCAGATTTCCGCATGGGCAAGTGGGGCACTTGCCCAGGGCCCCCAAATTTATGGGGCCCCCTAATTAAGTATTAAGTTGTACATATTTTTGAAAATTTGGTTTTAGGTTAATTCAGTAAAGTTGGGCAGTGGCGGATACAGAAAAAAATCCTGGCTGGGGCACAGTGCACCCACTATATTCGTTTCAAAAGAAAATTTCCTGAATTTATTTATTAACATTAAAAGTAAATTAATTAACACATTATTATTATCATTATTATTATTTTTCAAATGTTTGACTTGTTGGTCGAAAATTTTTTGAATTTCCGGTCCGAATTTATGGGGGGGGGGGGGGCTTGGTGAGTGTCCCACATGTTCATGTGGAAATCTACTCCTGGAGGGGGAGGGCACATGGCCTCCCTCTGGATCTGTCCATGGAGGGGGCCCCCAAAGTCTGCTTTGCCCAGGGCCCCATTGGGTCAAAGTCGGGCCCTGTATATGTATATATATATATATATAGGAATTCGCCCACATATGTTAGAAATCCGATGTTTCTTTGGGAAAGAGGAGGAAATAGAACATTCCTTACAGGTTGAAAATAATTTGACAGATAATTTCGTTTTATTGTCCTTAAAAAATGCATTAAAAATGCGGTGTATGATAAATAAGCACAAGCGTTCATCCCCAGTTAGAAACTAGAAAATGAACCTTATGTAAAGTGAATAATCGCAAAATAAACTGTCAGAAGTATCAAATTTACTGGTGTTTAGAGTGTATTTTTAAAATGCAATATCATAATTATTGGTAACATTTGTAATGAATATGTTTTAAATTGTTTTTAACACATTACGAGTATTCTTAAAGAAGTATTTTATATAATGGGCCCATAGTTTCTCGTTTGCAGTTCAGAAAAATATAATCATACATTTCAACTTGTTAGAACAGTCTTAAATTAAATTTTCTTACTGAAATATCTAGCAGCGTATGATATGTGGGTAACTGTCTTGCAGTTTAAAATAGAAATATTTTTTTTCAATTTAATGTAAAAATGTTAAGTATATTTTGAAAATGTAATCTAAAACCTGTAAATTTTGTCTTTATACAGTTATAAGTTACTTAAATTTTTGTAAGTTGACTGGACAGGATAAAAAAGTAGCCTACCAAGAAAACGTTTAATATATAAATGTCAAAATCCATAAAGAAATATACATATTCTTATGAGCAGAAAAATAACATTGTGCATATATGATATAGAATTGTTTGTACAATCTGAAATCGCAAGCTTTTTAATTTTGTTTTGGAATGTTAATTAATATTTAGCTAGAAACTACGCTTTGAATTTTTAAAATTATGTAAAAAAAAAATCTTTAAATTTTCTACCTAAAATCCTTAACTAATACTTTTTAAATATTCAAGAATTTTGGTTAAATCCTACGCGGAGTCTATAGCGTAGGTTTGTTGAATTGCATATCTTCATCACTTCATTGTTATGTTTTAATTTAATCTGTTAACAAAGACAACATCTCTAATCGGTACTTATGATTATTTAATAGATTACTATTATAACGTTTGGTTCAGAATATAGCGATTAAATTCATTACTTATCTGTCGTTTTTCATTTACAGTACACATGCAAATGCACTAGTCATAAAATATTTATGACAGTTACATTTAACACTTTTGTACGTTCACCCCCTCCTACATATTAAACATTTAATTAAAATCAGCTGCGAATCTTTTTAAAATAAATGATTAAAATTAAACCAAATTAACTCTTATGCATAATTAAATACCTGAATTATGTTATACCACGTTCATCATTTTTTTTCTTCCACCAAGCATAAATATTATCCAACTAGAATCTAACAAAAAACTAAGCTACGGCATAAATATTAATGTTGACTCCCTTTTGTAGCGTGTTATTAGGTCCTGAACATACAAGTCTCGATATACTGAACGACAGATATAGATTGATAACTTGTGCAATTTTTGACAAGATTGATGAATATGCAGTGTGTGTGTATTACGCGTCGTGTGTACTAGAGCGTCGTGTAAGAAATTATTTCAGGTTTCCTTCATATATATTTTTCTTTCCTGTTAAGTATTTTAGGGCTCAAAATATTGTGTTAATTAATTTGTTTTTTGATAAGAATGGCTTTTGGAACCAAACTATCATTATATATATATATATATATATATATATATATATATATATATATATATTAGTTTCAATATAGTTTCCGATATTAGTAATATTTCCAATCATATTTATATTGTACCATATAAACAATGTGTTACCTTAAATTTTTTCCATCACATACTTTCCAAATAAATATATATATACGTTTCCTTTACGGCTTTTAAAAATATATTTTAAAACATATTTTTAATGGTTAAATTTATGTTTAAACACTATCTTATGCTCTTATGCGCTATAAAATAAAATTGTATTGCAGTTTGCTTTTACAAACATTAAAATACGTAGTTAAATTTTTAAATAGCTTCTAATTAATGCAGTCAATGCATTTTATTTAATAAAATACGATACATTAAATAATGATTCGCTTTAAATAAGTTAAAGAACCTATGTTTTAAGATTAATACTGTAAATTTCTTTTTTTTACTATACTTAACCAATTATAAGTACCTATAAAATATTTCCTTTTTTCCAAGGAAAAAAGACTTTGTCATGCTTTACGATAGTCTGAACAAGTACAAGGAATAAAAAAACAATTAAAAATGTAACAATGCAATATAAATTTCGTGCAATATAACAAATATAAATGCACACAATCTATTCATGAAATTAAAGAACAGTAGAGGGAGATGAGAGCAGTAAGTATTAAAGTATCAAAGGACAAAAGACTGAGAACATCTAAAAAAACCAAGACATGAAATATGGAAAGAAGAGGAGTCAGGTAAAGGCATGCTAAGTGTCAATTCACAAATATCTACTTTCACCAATACAGGTTAGCAAGCAGAGTAGAAATATGTATTAGTAGAAAGAGTAGATTACAAAAGTTACAGAGATAAAGGCTACATGATTGGATACCGCACACGTAAGTCTAGAAGCTATATTAGTGTAATAGGGAGACAGCTAAATCCTGTTATTTCAGTTTATCGTAACATTTTAAAAATCCATCATCTATTTTAAATAAATAAAGTTGAAACCAGAAGAGAATTTGATTGCTTTAATATTTGAAGCAATCAGATAAGCTTCAGCGAAAACTCGGTAATTTAATGATAGCGTAAAATTACTGAAAATGTTTTATATTAGTAAACTAAATTAAAGTTAGGTTTCGTTCACAGTGGAAATTTATTACAGTTTACTTTCAAATGAAATGTAATAGTTTACAATGAAAAGCTTTATAAAAAAGGCTGAAAAGATGTTTGATGTACAAATCTTGAAAATTCATAATAATTTCATATTCGTTTTTATGCATTTTACATTACGATAGTAGCTTATTGTTTTTGAACTAATTTAAAATAAATATATGAAAATTGATGCTTTATAGAAGATATTGCTTTAAGAACAGAAATCTATTACCATTTTTAACTAACGAAATTTTGACTTTTAGGATCTATAGATTTTGTTATTCAATGTCCACGGAACACAAAAGGTGAGCCTAGAATTCTCACGAAATTTTGCAGTATTGATATTCTTTAGTATCAACGTTTTGGATTTAGAAAGGTAAATTGATTCACTAGAGGGTTAATGGTAAAAATACGCTATTCTATAGTTACGTTTAATGAGTATCTCTGAATCTATCTAAAACATATTCAATATTTTTCCTATATTACCTCTTCTGGTTTGACTTTCAGGTCCTGGCAATGTGTTGGTCCTTAGCACGACAGCCTGACTCCTCCCCTTGGCATTAGCAGCATAAACAACGACGACGAATGTAGTGCCCGAAGTGAGCCCTCGAACATGAAAGGTGGGCACAGAGGCCGAAGACATATTGGCCTGTATTCTGTGCAAGCCAGTGTCGTGCACCTCGAGTACGAACTGCTGCTGCAGCCCACCGTCATATGCAGCACTGCACTCGACCAATATTGAGTCTTCAGTCTGATTAGAGATACTGCAGTTTTCCACGGAGTCCGGGGGACCTATGCAAAGTATATTGAGCAATTTATATATAATACATTAATTAATGGCATTATTATACACTCTTGTGATCATCCGTTGAGTGTATATCTATACCTATCTATCAATCATTGTCTCTGTTTCGTACTTTTTGTATATATATACATATAAAGTGGTACTGAAATCCATTGAAATTACGCTTACTATGAGAAATGACCTACAACGTGAATGTTAAACGTAGAAATTCCTCATTTTACTTTTTTACTCTGTCTTCCGTTCTTATAGAATTTATATGGACAAAATTATATTGATTGATTAAGTATCATTAATACAAAACTGTCTCCTTATCTTCATCAGTTTATATTAACTTTTCTAATTAATTTAATGAAATTCATAAAAAACGAAAGTTAAATAAAAATCATGATTATGCTTTTACAATTATGTATGAAAAAGAATAGTAAGAATACTTCAAAAAGACTTACTTTAACTAGCTTCAACAGCCATGAATTTTATAACAGTGAAATTCTAAATAGTTTTATTTTTGAATATCGTCAGAAGTTCATTATGTCTGATGATTAATTACTTATCATTGAAGGATTTTGCTGCATTTAGGAATTTTATAAATAAATACAAACATCAAGCTAATTTGTTACTTTCTTGTCCTTTCTTTATTTCTTTACTATAGAGTATAAAATGATGACATGATTCTTTTTAAATGAAATATCATTTAAATATTTACATGCTTTCAAATGAAAAAGCATGTCAGCTTGAAACAAACAACGGGTTCATGAACATAAAAATTCTAAAGTAATATTAAATTTAGATATATGAAATAAAAATTTATTATTTAACCACATGCAGTCTTACATAAATACTACTTAGATAAGTAATTTAAAAATGAAAATACGTAACACATATTCAATTACTTGGAGGAGAAAATAATGAAAGCATATTTAACAAGACGCAAAATATTTTTTTAATTCAAATTCATTATTTCATAAATTACATTTCTCTTATATTATAATTTCTCTTTCAAGATAAAATAAATAATAAACATTCCCCTTTCTAAAAGTGGCTGTAAATTTCAATAATAAAAAATGAATAATTCTTCAATCTTATTTCTTTCGAGACAGACCTCGTCATTGTTGACGCTTTATTACAACTAATATGCTCTTATATTATCTTATCTCTTTCAATATGAAATTTTTAATAAACATTCCCTTTTCTAAAACAGGCTGTAAACTTTCACTAGCAAGATAGATATAACTCACGAATTTTATTTCTTTCATGACAGACTTCGTCGTTGTTGGCGCTTTTTGAGAGTGAATCTGCTCATATTATTTCGAAATTATTTTTACTGCTTTATTTCAAAGTCCAATCTTTTAGGATTTTAAAACTGCTTTACTTTTATCCGTACGATCATTGGTTGAGAACTTAAGGCCAATTTGATAAACAGAAAGCCATGTTAAAAGACCGGAAGTAGCATGTTTAAATGAATTTTCTGGAAAACTAATTTTTCAGTTACTTTTGTAAACAAGAAAGCTAATAACTTAAGAATTTTCAATATATTTCAATGAAATTTTGCAAAAGTGTTTTACATATTTGTAACTATACTTTGAACTAAAAACTAAGAAATATGTTAATTTAATCATTTTACGGGTACCTGTACTTAAAAAAGGTAACTTTTTTTTAAAATCTGCGTTTTTACACTTTTTTGGTATATTTCAGTGATGTTTTCTAATATTGTAAAACTTCAGAGCACAGATAATTGTTCCAGTAGTATATAGTATAAAGGAAATTAAAATATATTTAGTTGAATTGAGTGTAGGGCATCTGAAGTAAGCACTAAATTGCCCTAAGAATTCATATAAAATCCCCTATATTTTAAAATGTTATGAAATATTTACCCAAATAATATTTGTTTTCATGATTTTATATTCCCTTTGAACTAAAAATATTGGTATTTAATCAGTACTGTATGTTTTTGAAAAAGAAAGTGCTCCGAACGTAGGCAGTCGCCTTAACTTATCTCTTTCAAAATGAAATTATTAATAAAAACTCCCTCTGTCAAAATTAGCTGTAAAATTCACTAACAACAGATAAATAATTCTTAAATTTTATTTCTTTTGAGACAGACCACGTCGTTGTTGAAGCTTTATTAGAATGAAGTTCAATGAAAATTTTGTTTTAGGATCTGCCTTATTTTTAAATTAACCCTTTCAGGGGCATCAACCTCTACCGTTTGCACTGTGTAGATTTTTTATTTCCCCGATTTTTTTAAACGTAAAGAATCTTGAAATTTTTTCGAATTAAAGGTTGCAAAATGTTTTTACTTCTTTAAACTGATAACAGATGGTAGCACTAGCCATTTTCTGCTCATTTAACTAGAATACATTGAATACAAGTGAAAAAAGACTATATTTAGGCGTTTGAGCTGTGCAAACGGCGCCCCTTAAAGGGTTAAATATCACAATGGAAATTGTTGCAGAAATAGTTAAATTCCGACAACACACTCAGATGCATGCGCTTTGAAATTCATTATCCATCATAACAGCATACTTACCGGCAGGAACAATTGTATATATGCAAGGCTCCACCTGAGAGCCCACGATGTTGGTTCCCCAGCAAAGTAACGTTCCGTAGTCAAACTCTGTCCTAGGAATGTATGTGGCAGTGGACGTAGTTCCTTCGTTTACGAAAGTCACTACTTCTAAGCTCTCTGCTGTGTTATTGAATTGCCAGTGGAAGGAGACCTCTCTGGGGTCCGCTTCGACCTCGCACAGAACACGTACAGCTTCGTGACGTGCCGCCCCGTAAATTATTTTTTGCCCCGGCTTGCAAAGAGGTGCATCTGTTTAAAAATAAGAGGAAAACGTAAATTGCCCATAAATAAAGTAAACCAATAAAATCTTACACACGAACACACACTTATCTGTCTATATATATTTATATATGGTTTTATGTATTATACTGCAAAATGTCCATATATCTGACTCGAAATTATTTTGACTGTTTGGGCTACACGTTTATTTAAGATTTTGCTTCTAAAAGGCGATTATAAAAAGAGAATTGCTAATAATTTACTTAAGAAACGTGAACAGAAAATAAAACGAAGCTGTTATTTCGGGAACAACTATTCAGCATTTTCAACTCGTCTTACCTATTTAGAAATACACACTCTGAATTATAGATTATTTTTGCAAAATTGCCAAAGTGAACACAGAAAATCGGATCCAAAAAGGACCCGTGTACATTAACACCATTTCCTATCAGATGTTTTAAATCAGTGATAATCAACCTGGTCCCTACCGCCTACTAGTGGGCGGTGGGGACCAGGTGCACCGGTGGGTGGTAAAGAAACTTTGCCATCAACAAAGATACAAAAGAGTGTGGTAGGTATTAAAAGTTTGACGACCCCTGTTTTAAATTAACTACATATTCGTCTAACTCCATCAGTCGTAGAAAAAAATACATTGGAATTGGCAGTTCTTATTACATTTAAATTACATTCATCCAGATTTCTTCTCTATTTTATCCTTAAACCCTCTTTTGTTGTCCTCGGGAAAATTTTCTTTCTCTTTTTTTCCAAACATATGCACATTTATAATGAGCGAAAACAAAACCAAATCTTTAGATAATTTAAATAATTGGAAAATTTCTTAAATTCATGAATTTATTTATAAGTACAATTACAATATTTATATCAATCACGCAGAGTTTTAAAAAATTTACATAAATAAAGGGAAGGAAATTAAAAACAGGATTTTTAACGCAAAACACTTCATACAGCTTCATAAAAAATGTTTTTTTTTTCCGATTCTAATATTAAAAAAAAAATTGGGAATAAATCACTCTCTACTTGAAAAATAGTTAAGGATATATCTTTTTATAAACTGTCCCCCATCACAGATTTAAAAAAAACAATTTAATGGGTACATTAAGATCACTAATCATTAAAAAATTAAAATTTGAACTTTTCGAGCATACGCTTCCAGTCACCACTCAAATTTATTTTAAGACTTACAATATCAGTGTAATAAAACAAACAGAAAACTATCCAAACAATAGAAAATAAAAAAGTTATACAAACTATACCGACTTTTAACTTGGTATATCTGCTTAGCTATACATCCGAGTCGCTTGAAAATTCTCCTTCATGTACTATTTCTAATAAACCGCAAAATATGGACATCTCCCCCTTTTAGGCCTTAGGGACGCTGAGTATAGGTTGTAATAGAACCTTAATAAATTGATGCGTGCTTGTATGGGGGAAAGCAAGGAAACATAAAAAATTGGCCTTTATCATACATTTATACGACAATACTAAAAATTCTTTTAAAGTGAAATTAATAATAGAATAAAGTTCTCCTTCATATTATCACTTAATACATCAGAAATCAGAAGCAGAGACAAAATATTCGCTCAAAGCAATTATTTCTAGGATCTTTCGGGGGGCACTTAATACTGTTGAACAATACAGAGATTAAGGATTTCGTTGACAGGTGCCCCCATCATGTCATATTCAGCATCATCATGTCAGATTCCAGGAACTTCCGCTAGACTCCGAGACAGCCCTCTGTATCGTCCCTCTATATCGTCAGAGCTCCAGGAAACAACAAGCAAAATCTGTCGATCTTCTCTCCTTTTTTTTTTTCTTGGAGGGCCTGTTGTCCGTTTACCGGGGCCATTTTGGCCCACCCCATTTTCTCTCATTGGACAATGGGCTGCTTTTCTCATAGCATTTTCTGCCTCAATTGGTCCCTTATTTCACTGCTCATGTTCACAGTTTACCAAGTATCTCACCACCATAATTTTCGTTAGGGATACCCTTTTGACCATTATCTGAAAGTTTTATTGTGGGCCATAAAATAACGTCACCATCTATCTTGCAACATTTAAAGTCTTTTTATCACTATCACTGACCACACAGACAGCTTTTCTTTTACGCCACCTTAGTGCTCCTCAAGTCTTTGTTTATTTTTTTGCCTCTGGAGTTGGTATACGAGTTTTATTATTGACCAACTCTCGACCACACACCGCGGTGAATTATAAAATTCAGCACTTCTACATTGAGCAATTCATACGTTGAGATTTCTTCTCTGTTTCATACTAATATCTTGTTGTCATTTTTATTTTCATATAATGCTGACCATTTGAAATAAATAATAATAATAATTACAACAAATATGTCTAAATGCAAGGCATCCTGAGGTTTTAAAAAAGAAGTCTGTAGAACACAAAAAATTATTTAAATTTTTATTATATTTACATTCAAATAAAAAGAAAAAAAATGCGTATTTCCTTACACTGCACTCTGAGGAAGACATCGTTGCTTTCTCCCGTTCCTTCACTGTTTGTTGCTGTACATGTGTATTTCCCCCTGCTCGAACGTTGAACCTTCTGGAGTACTAAGCTCTGGTTGGATACGATGATCCCATTGGTTGTATTAGTGTGAAGCTCTCTGTCTTCGAATTTCCATCCAATTTCAGAAACCCAAGGAGAAGCCCTAATATTGCATTCAAAATATACATCGTTGTTCTCTTGTATGTGTGCATGGCGAAGTTTGCTTCCCAATCTCAGCGTCAGTTGAGGAACATCTGAGAAAAGAAATAATATTATATAACTATATCTATCTATTTATCTATATATCTAACTGTCTATCTTTCTCTATCTCTCTCTCTCTGTATATATATATATATATATATATATATACACTGTGTGTAAAGTACAATCGTCTTCCGCAAGAACATAAACACGTCAAAGGAAAATTCCTTTTTCTAAAAAATACACGACATAAAATTTATAGCTAATATTATTACAATATTAGATATTGAAACCTTTTGTAAGGAATGTTCTTTGACGTGTCAAAAGAAAATACAGTTTTCTAAGAACTACATTACATAGGATCTAAAGTTCAGTATTAACATAATATTAGATACTGGAATCTTTTACAAGGATCATATCATGTTCGAAACCTTTTTTTAGCACAGTTCCTGAATAAATGATCTGTCGCATGTTTATGTCACATTTGCATTCCCAGAGATAAATAAAAGTGTTTGTAAAACTATCCAGTGTCATTAATCCTTATAAATATTAAACCGGTTGAACAATATTTTTCATACTCATTTAAACTGATAAAAATCCACCAATTTCTCGGATCCAAAATTTTTTATATAAATAATGTAAAATTCACATCAGAGGTTTGACGTTAAATGCACCAAATGAAAAAGTAGGCCTTAATAATTCTGAACTTTTTACTATGCATGTTTTAAAATTTATATACAAAACACATTTCCTTGCTACACCAATTTTTTCTTCTGAATACTAGTTCAGTAGTCAGATACTTCCTTTTCAGTCAATTCTAATAAAATATTTACCCATTCTGTCTCTAGCTGATTGATTAATATATTCTTTTCGAGTATAAAAAGTTCAGGCCTTCTTTTATAACCAGGAAATTTTAAGATGATTGATCGATCCTTCTTGACATCTCCTTGCATTGGACGGCATATCATTTTCTATACTTTGGAAGATTTACACTCTCTCATGAGGTACTCATAATACATTTAAATCACATTCAAGTTATCAGAAATTAGCATTATACGTGATTTAATCACGTTTAATGCCAATAAAATATACGCGAGGTTTCCGGAGCATTTGTTAAGATGCTTTCAAAAACATATTTTAATAAGTGTATGCATAATTCATGCAGAATGAAGGATGTCACTTAAACTCAAAGTAGAGCTAAGGCTACTTTACCTAGATAGGAAATTAATTTGTAATTTAAATGTCTTTTGTGATCCAGGATTTCATTCGGCATTTTAAAACCTATTGACGAAATTTTCTCCACAGTATTACAATTATCTCAAGTCTTTTATTTCATCTCAATTAATTGAATTCTAGTGCACTTATGAAAATGTAACCTTAAAATTGACCCTCAAACGATACATTTATTAGATCGATTTCGTCGGATCATGACATAGATTGGTGGTGGGGAATTTATTGCATCTCTCACGAAACAGATGGTACATAGTTCAGTACCTCGCCAGGAAAGATGCTTTTAAAGTGCCATTTAGAAAGATTTGAAGACATAGGTATGACAACGTCATCGTGGTTGTTGTCTAGAATAAAGCAATTAACTCAAAATTTTCCAATTTTAATTGAACAGAAATTATGACTTATTAATGTATATTTCCAAAACCAATAAATTAAATTTAACCAATAGCGTCCCATTATTTGAGATTATGATGGTTTGTATTTTGTTTTTCAAGAATTATTTATATTTGATTCATCATTTGTAGTTGTAACATTTCAGTAGTTGTAAAAGAAGTGTATAAACGGTCAAAGATATCGGCTTCCGGCAAGAGTAACGGGACAACTCAAAGATGGCCATTTTGAGAAAATCACACTTCAAGTTAAGCATCTTCCCTTCCAAGAGTCTGTGTAATAGTGAGACTTTTGACCTCACGTGGCACCTATTGAATCTAGAGAAGTCCCGGTACCCACGAAATGTAGACTTCTAAAAGGTGAACCCAGAGGTAGAGACTACTCAAAAATGGCCATTTTTGAGTTGTCCCGTTACTCTTGCCGGAAGGCGTTAATATGTAAGGTGAGATTTGCGTGTTAGGCAGATCGTAGAAAGTGCACGGTAAAAACATTACAGGGGCCGTTGGTGTAGATCGCAGTGTCTATGGGCGAACATCGCCAGGTCCAGGACTTGTGATTAAAAAAAATGTTTAGTGAAAAATGATTAATGAAAATTCACGGTAAAATTGCATTAAAACCTCACCATGAATGCGTTTTATTATTTCTACGAATGCTATTATTAACTGAAAAAATAAATGTTTTGAGTTTTTAAGCCTCACGCCATTTTGAATTGTTTAACTTTATAAAACATTGTCCTTTTGTTCATAATTTCCCTTTATAAGCATAAAGGATTTTACCACTATTGAAATAGCGTGAATATATTAGCATGTATTAGCTTCTTTCACTGTGTGTGTTTACCTATTCTCATATCCCCCTAGATGTCCCCCCTGAGGCGGGTACGGTCAAAATTGAGGGGGCACAAGGGGGTGTGTTATTTCAACAATACGGTGCCCCCACTGAAAGCAGCCAACGATTTTCGCGGATTAAGTGGGAATATCTTATTAGAATGTCAAGTGCTCAGCATTGTCAAACAACAACTAGAAGCGTGTTACCTAGTATAATTTTAAGCTCTCTATAGTTTCAAATTTGAAATAACTTGAAAATACTTTGCAGTTGAAAAATGCTTTTTTTTTCAACTAGAGTGTTTCTTAATGTGTAACATTTGATTCTGTGTTTCTGTGTATGGGCAACATTATTACGATAAAATTACTGTTCGCCGAAATATAATTGCAGTTTTTAAAAGTAGCGGGAATCCCCCCCCCCACCAACCCCTAGCTAAAGGGAAATCCAAAGGTTAATACCGACCTCAGCTTTTGCTGAAACGGTACAAATGCCGATGACTCAATTGTCCCGACAGCAAACCACTCAGCCGGGACACGCTGGTCTGGAAGGCAAGCGCACCAAATGATCGCGCAAGCACCTTCCAGGCCGAAAGACAGCCAAATAGAACCAAATCAACAAATCATATTTTCTAACTAACAACACAGCAATACCTGTCCAGCCGCCATACAAAAACTATAAACTTTAACCTTTTCAATGTCTATATTATTTGTCCAAAGTTAACTACCAACACAACTTGTGTTAGTAACCCGTTCCCTGCTGCACTTAGCTACTTTAAATTAAAACGTGCACAACCCAAATGGGCTAAAAATGTCCACTGACAAGTGGTACAGTACTATAGATTTCCTACAGTTTAAGACAGTGCAATATTATAATTATTACTACTATACACAGCCAGTTTACACAATAGTGCAAATATTCAATACATGCTTTGAATCAAATAAATAAATAGTGCGAAATCACAATGCAGATACTCAGTACTTACCAACATGCTGTACAATATTAGAAGTGTATGATACAGTAAGTTTTGCACACGACCTTAGGACAATAATTCCAAGTAAATGAATGTGCAAACAATTCAATTCAATATGAATTACTATTAATTTAAGCAAATCAGTTAAAAAAAACACTGTAATCTAGCTAAAGGGAAAATCGAATGCTTTAATATCCTAATTTTTGTGGGATCTAATATTGTTGCGGTGCCAGATGCGTTGTTCTAAGTATTGTAATCATATTCGCATCTATTAAATCTACAAGAATAAAACGAATATATCTTGAAGCAAAATATTTCACGTGCTTTATCACAAACAGTTGTAAATATGATTAAAAATATTTGAAGATATCTTGTACACATGAGAAGAAAATAGAACTGCATAAACTTATGCTAACAAAAGGATATAAATTTCCTGAAAGTTTTGAAGCTGAGTAAAGAAATTTCGTACCGTTTCGGATAAAATACGAAGTAATGAAATTTGCATTGAGAATGAAAATCGATTTGAAAAAACTGTGAGGGTGGAAAAATATTCTTCACTCTCTCAACTACACTCTAAATATTTCTCAGTATATGTGTAAAGACATATTGATACTGAAAGGGGGTTACAACCTGGCAAGAGTCCAGGAAAAGGCGCTTTATCTTTACTTTGATCTTATGTGGTCATTCAGGGTCAGTTGTTCTAAGATTCTAGATTCGTTTACGGTCAGTAGGTATAGAATGATCTCCAGTAGCCTAAAAATTAAGGTTTTAACACAAATTGAAATTAATGGTATAAAGGGAGAGAATTTTGCTTTGCCCGAAATCATTTAGTTTTGTGATAAAAATTTGAAATTTGTAGTGGGAATTACCATTAATTTTTTATCATCATTGCCTTAGTAAAATAATATTTTACACAAAATACAGTCATAAAAAATGCCTGGTAGTCTCTTCTAACGAAACTACCTCGGGTTATTAACGTAGGATTACGCTCGCTTACCTCTTTTGTATGTATATATATATATATATATATATATATATATACATAATAAGTCAATATTTTGACGCATTTTGATACTTTTCTGCTTAAATGTTTACTGCTTGTCCAAGCGATACAGATTGGGTTTGGCGCGCTGCCAAAATTATGATGGTATGGACGGACGTTTAACATATGAAATTTTGCTTTCCGGATAACCATTATGGAGGAACGTAATCCTACGTTAAAATCTGGATCTGATTTTTTTATTTATTGTTGTTGGTGAAAATCTAAACAAATTGTACAAAACATTTTACTGCATTTTTGAAATACAAGATTAAAATGTATTTACTTAATACACCAAATTACTGAAACAAAATCTATAGTAAATTCAAAGTGGAAATATTTTCCGGGTCTTAATATAAAATTGAAATTTTGTCCGTCTGTCAACTTCAGATTTAATGCTATGCCAAAAAAAACAAAACAATCCTGACCAAATTTTGTGTTGTCACTCTTAAAAAACTATCTAAATATACACACTAGCATAAAACATGATTCAGCCTGCAATTCCATCCCTTAACTCATCTCATTGACTTTAGTGGTCGCAGTATTAAATCTTCATCTTGACTTAAGATGTTTTCTTCGAATTACCTTCCAATAGCACACGCCATTAACCATCAAATGGCTTGGACTCTGAGAATCAACTATCTGTTGCGTGCTCCAGAATAGTTACGCTAAACCATTTTCCTTATTTTTATCCGCGTTGAAGATAATAATATTGAGTACCACAAAACATTTGGATAATAAATTATCCGTATTTCAGTAATGCATGTATGTGCTTAGTACATCTAATTAAAATGAAATGCACACTATGATATTTGTAAATTATATATTACTGTAATCTTATTTTAGTGTGTTACACGTATTATTTTATTTTCAAGTTTCTGCAAATGATGGTGCTTCAGATGTCCGGGAAACTCATGGATGGTTAATCTAATCCGATATTAATATCTTTTATGTTGATTCAATGAAATGGGCAAAAAATGGGATGATTACACTTATTCGGCTTCGTAATATTAACCCGATATCAATATATGTTATCTTGATGCAATGGAATGAACTAAAGTGATGATTATACATATTTTGCTAGAAT
>OU015493.1:153923829-153941455 GCA_907164885.2 Dolomedes plantarius
AAAAGTTGAACTTTTTCCAACTTGAAACCGCAGAGACCAGAGACGGAGACGAACCGGGGGAGTGAAAATTTGTTTGTAATACGCATGCGCAACAACGAAGACACAGGATTTTCGTCTCCGTCGTCGTTGGTGTGGAGTAAGCATTTGACTTGTAAGTAGTGTCACATAGTGAAAGTTCGGACTCAAGCTGTCACGAAGACTTCATAGAGAAGTCACAGAGAAAGGTATCATAAATGACACAAACAGACTAGATTGTGCAGTTACCACAGTGACTGTGAACAGTGTGACACAGTGCGTGGTCAGTGCGACTGTATTTCCTGAAAGAGCTTTCCCCCACAAAACTTACATACGAATAATGTTGGCAATATGATAAAGTTAATTTGGAAACATATAAAATATGTCACGTATATTTTTTCTATACCGCGTTGGCAAACTGAATTAACAAATCTAAATATTTATTACAAGTATTTTTAGTATTTTTGCTAATTATTAGGTTTAATATCTAATGCGATGCATGGTCATAAGCATACTTCGCTGGGAAGGTAGCTCTATTGGTGCCTTTCTACAACTGCTGAAAATATCTGTTTCAAACTTATACATTTCATAAAAATTTTCAAATTTAACGTTTTTATGATTTAAAAATTCCATCTGGCTCTGCAAAAATAACACAGAATTTTTTTACCTCACGATATCAGTCTAAAAGTCGTAATCAATTTGATGGCTCCAGAATTTTTCCACTAAGAAAAATAAAGTACACTACATATTACTGCGATGAAATTTTTATTTGTTACAATGAGATAGAAAGATGAAATCTGTCTTCATTCCTGTGAAATATGTGCAGAAAGGATTTCTCTCTTTTTTTTCTAGCATGTCAGCAAATTCGGAAAAATTATTATCAGCAAATGGGAAAAAAGGAATATCGTTGATCAATTAACTAATGGGAAATGCGAATAAAGTAAATTCTCATTTTCTTCTGCTTCTAAGAATGCTTATTGGAACCTTTAATTGAGTACAATGTCTTGTTTTATACATTCGAAACGCAACATAATATCACAATTTTGGACATATAGAACAACCAATTTTGCCTATATAATGAATTTGCAGCTATAGAAACTTCCTGTAGATTTTTAAAAGGATTATAAAACACGTTGATAATATTTTATCATTTGAACATTAATTTAATCTGCTATAACTACATTTATAAGGGTTTGTTAGTTGGTTGAGAGCACAACAGTCATTTTTTGCTAAACGACAGCTAATTAGACCGGGACCTATTGTTAAATGCTTTTCTTTTCATAAACTATATATATTACGTTCACGAAATACTATTCAAATTTTATTTTATATAATTCATTGATAAATCAGTATAATTAAAAGAAAATTTAACTTTATATAATTCTTTTCTATATAAGTATAATCAAAAGAAAATTCTAATTTATATAATTCTTTTATGTAAAAGCTTACTACGGGTATTAATATTGCTTTCATTGAAAAGAAAATTAACTGATTTTTTTCACGCTGTATAAACCCATTATAGGCTTTTGATTTGCGTTTTAAGAAAAAAATGAAGTGCATATACACTCTTTCAGAATACTAAACAGGATATGTAGATACAGTATAATTTAGTTTATTTGGACTTTCATATAAATCTGCTGTTTTAGTTCATTTATGTTTTTTCCCCTAATAATTTTTTCAACAGAAGAAAAATTTAAACATAGATAAATGTTAAAACATTGAGAATTCTTTATAAAGAATTCAAAATAAACCCTAAAACATTATAAGATCACGAACTTTTAAAAAACATTCTGTAAGTAAAGCCGTTCATGAGGTAGAATCTATTTAAATTCTTCTTTTATCTCGATCAGTATTTTTAAGTCTTTTTACGAAATAAAAATCCTTGCCTCTCTTTATTTATGTAAAAGTATGTGATAAAGAGGATTAGGTAAGAGAAAAAGTACTTATTCAAACAGTCATCTTTTTGCAAGTGCATTTTATTTATTGCAGTATATTTTGAATATAAGTGATCTGAAATTTTCCTGCATCTCTAACAAATTTAAACTCTTAGCAAGATCAAAAAAGAAATTCTTAAATGAGACTTAGGTTTGTAACTGCCATCCATGTATTCTAAAATTGGTTACCTACTGTTCCAGGTCGAGATCACATTTTACTTTGTGGGATTTAACACAATGTTAACTGGAAATTTTATTGACTGGTCACGCTCATTAGCGTTCATACTAAACACGAGTTGACTCGTGTTAGAGTTGACGCGAATTAACTCTAGTTCGCCTTCATCTAACTCGTTACTGGTTATCTACGTTTGTGCACGAGAGCACAAGCTTACTCGTGACCGGTCAACAATGTGTTAAAATCAAGCTAAGGTTTTCCTCTCCGAAATAAAGTGTTTTCGATAGCAAAATACATAAAGCCTGCCAAATGGGCAGTGTTGTAAGCACTGCCCATTTGACAGCTTTATGCAATTTGCCATCTTCTTGAACTCTAAATTTTGTACTGCAATTCATGATAGTCGATAATTCTTTCCGATGTGGTCTAAATGACTTTGTCAGTCACCAGTTCACAGTAAAAAATTACAAAAATTAGGAATTCCTTTCCCTCCAGCTTACTCATCGTTTATGCCATGAAAAGTAGCATATAACAAGGGCAAAACCTAGTTCAAAGGCTACCTGTACGCTGAAGATGAATAGTTTTGAATTCGAGATAAATTAGTATTTCTTATAGATTTCTCGACAAACACCTGACATACTAAACCTGTGTTCACAATCCTCCCTGTTATGCAATTTCTTACTAATTTTTAGCAAATACCTCCAGTCACTGCTGCTCAGGGATTAACCAAATAACGAATTTTGTTGACTGGTTGATACAGTTGAAACGAAAGTGGAAAATGAGAAGCAGAACGTGTTTGAAGACTCGATATACTCTCACGTGCTCCGTAGAATTTTCGAATTCATGACTTTGCAGCTTACGGCGTGAGAGGCATGTTTGATAACGCTTTAATCTATCTGACCAAAACCGAAAAACTCATGTAAATGTTAAGTAGTTTAAGGACTTCTTTTATATTCGCAGACGCGGCGTTTGTCATCATTTTACATCTAATTTTCAGTTGATATGAGTGGTTTCGTTACATAAATAAGCAATTTTTATCAAAGGAAGTACGATAACTGTGCTCTGTCTTATTCATTCTTTAACTCAATGCAATTTATTTAATTTTGTCATTTCAGGAATCCGGACACTTACTGTTTTATGCTGATTTTATTGTTAGACGTCGTGAAGTAAATTCATATATGTATCATACAAAATATGCAAATTAAAATTTCTTAAACAATTTTAATTATTTCCCTTTTTCTTTGGCTGTAAGTTATCGTCTATGAAGATAATGTTCATTTATGCAGTTTAGTACTGAGCATCGACAAAATCAATCTAATTTTCCCATTGCTATGTAATTCGGATTATTTTTATTTATGTTGTCAATAAAATGGGAATCGCTTTTACACAGTAAAATGGTATGCTTAGTGATTGTACAGAAAAATATTATAGCTTTATAAAATCAACTATCTATTGCAGCATGCTACCAATGCTATCAACAAAAAATATATTATTCTTTAAAGTACAATACAGTTGATTTAAATTTCAGTATCAATAAGTAATATCATCCAGCATGAAATTGTTTAAAACTTTCAGAAAAAATAAATTTATCAAAGTGCTAAACATATCTGCACTCTATAACACAAATTAGGCCATAAGAAAAATAAACAAATTCTTACTAACATGACGTAACATTACGTAACAATGACGTAACAATGTTAACATGACGTTAACATGACGTAACAATGACGTAAAATTAGGCATGCATATAAATAGGTAATTTTTTATTACAACAAGTGACAAAGAATTAAACTGCTTAAAATGTAAAATTTCTCTGATCCATGTACCTTCGTTCAGTATGCTTATTACATTTCGAATAGTTCTAACTTCAATAAAACGTTAAAGCATAATAAAAAATAACATTCGCTCTTATCCTAATGACAAAAATATGGTCTGTTTAGCATCATGTCTCTTTAGTAACGCGAAGAATTCTTTGAAAAATAAAATTTCACCCCGCTCAGAATCTTGATGTCAATCCTATCGAACCCATATGAGACGTGCTAAAGCACCAAATTCTTTTCCAACTGAAGATACTGTCCAATAATAGCTGTCTTTGATCAAGAATTGGAGGCAAACTCCAGGGAACACGGTAGAAATTGGGAGCATGCCCAGAAGACTTGAAACAGTATATACATACATGAAGGCCTTATATGAATAGTGGTCCAACTCCATTTTTGTTCATTTTGAGATACAGAGCCTTAAGGTCTAATGAGTGCTAAGAAATGACTGCTGAAGTCCGATTTGTAATGCCCTCTGTTGGCAGCAGAAATAAGCTGCAGATGCATCAGTTTGAAAATAAGATAGAAATGACTTGTATGAATATGAAAGTGAGGCTAACTCCATTTTTTTTATAAAGTGGAGTTGGACCATTATTCAAATAAGGCCTTCCTTCCTTCACCTTCATTCACTCACACTTTCTCTCACACAGACACGTATATATGTTTTCCTTAAATTCCCCATTATAATAGAAATAACTAACCAGACTGTTTTCACGGATATACGCCTTATAATATTAAAATTATTCTTTCTAGTGAAAGCCATATAACAGTTACACTACAAGTCCCACAATCTCTCAGTTAAATGGTAATTCTGCATTGTAATAAAGCGTCTGTCCTGCACTAATCTTTTGCCACCAGTTGAGACCCCGTAGACTCTTTCAAAAGCATTGAGTTTTTTTTTTTTTTTTGAAAGACGGAAGGAATGTAGAGATTTTGCTATCATAATAATAATCTCGCGCCGACATTCTAAGAGATAGAATAACGACGTTCTAGAATACAATTTTCTCTGAATCTGTGATAAATTTCGAACTCGGCAGAAAGAAATTTCTTCTTGTATGCGGTGGATGAATTTAACAAGTGCTAGTTAGGAAAACATATTATAAATGAATAGAGTAATTCTATACATGTATGCGTAAATAAATAAAAACCTTTTATATTGCTTTGCCTCTCCCTACAGTTGTGAAACATGCATATTTTGATATTTGTTAAAATTCCTTATAAAAAATAAATATTTTTTTTAATTTTCCAGTAGTTATTTTTCTTTTTAGGCTGTAATGCGAAAGTCTTATTTTCAGAATCTATATATTTAAGTTGCTAAGCTGACTTTTGGGGCAGTCCGTGAGAGAAAACTAATGCATGAATTTACTTCATTTTGGTCTTAAACGAAAGATTGTAATCTGTAGATTTGTCAAATTTGATTATTGTAACCGCAATTCCTATTAATTAGCGATCATTTGCAATTAAAAATTGATTTCTGCGCATGCTCAGTGGCATGTTTAAATCTGTCTTTAGAAACTCACTATTTCTGCGCATGCTCGGTGATATGTTTTAATGATAAACACGTTTATTCCGAGAAGTGTTTCTAGATCTCTCTCTGCCATTTTTATTTTTATGATAATTATGTTTGTGAAATATAAGATTAAACCTCGTGGAAATTGTTTATTTCGCACTGTTTAATCAGCGATAATTTACATTTAAAAAAATTGCTTTCTGCGCATGCTCAGTGACATATTTAAATCTGGCTTTAGAAACTCACTAAGCACGAGGCCGCTCAAACACATTAATTTGTTTCTGCGCATAATTATGATTTTCAACATTTGGCAATGATGTGTTGAGTATAATTTGTGTATTAGTGCATTCATTTACTATCTAGCCGTCATGTTTTGACGGGTACCAACTAGTTATTATTATGTTGTATACATGACGATATAACAAAATATCTCCATTGTTCGTCTGGATTTTAGCTAGAAAATCCATTACACTTAAATTCATGAATCAGGAGGAGAACATATTAATCTTGAAGTTGAACAGTGTAACAAAAACACAATTAAGCTGCCACATACACCGGGAGATATAAACCGCTTAAAGTAGATTTATTAACAGCATCATATGATACACTGAATACGAGAACGAACATCCTATATAAGTAAATATATTAAATATTTTATGCACACAAAATAACTGTAAAACAAAAATAAATTTAAAGCTTATAGCTCGAAGGGATATGTTTTGTACCTAAAATAGAAAAATATATTTTTTATATAATTTAATGACAGAAAAAAATCTAAATAACTAATAATTAAGTCTATATTCCTTCTGATGTGCTATTAATTGCGATTCCGTTCAGACCCATTAGCCCAAATTCTCGCTTGAAAGAGAGAATACTGAATGAAATAAGACGAAAGAAAAACTGAGGAATAAATTCCTAGATGAGCTAAAATTTTAATTCTTTTTTCTATCTGCTAAAAAAATTGAAAACATGATTTGTAAGAACATTAGGGGCTTTATATATTTACTAAAGGAAACTGAGCAATGACATTTATCTTCATTACTTAAAAACGTGACCAATTTCTCTTTTTCTACCTCCTGCGACTTCAGTTTAAAACTACCACATTCCTTCAAAAAGAATGATAATTTATTCACTAAGCAATTTTCTAATGGTTGTGTCTTACTAATCAAGTATTTGCTATGTGTGAGTGAGATTTATGAGACACCCCTGAACAATTGCAACTTGTTTAGTGTGTCATTCTAATCAAGTGGAATTTCAATTATCCTTCTTTTTCCCGTTGCCATAAATATAAGGAAATGTTATTATGAATATTAGTGCTTCTTTTCGTGTATTTAGAAAGAAACTCAAAAATAATTACTAAGTTTTTAATTAAGTATGAAGCGCATTTTTTAAAATAGACCCATTTTAATTAGTTTTTGCATTCTTTTTCAATAACTTAAGAACTAGTTTTTTTCTTTTTCTAAATAAAAAGCGTACAAGGGCACGAGTGCATCTCTTCTTGAGAAAATTATAGCGAGTTGTTTACAATTTTAGTTGTCTGTGATAATTAACTGCTTACAAATTCACTTTAGGGTACTGATGTTATATTTTTTGCTGTGTTGTCAAATGCCTAATAATTTATGTATTTAAATATTTTTCAGTTACTGGCTCTAACAATATACTGTGTCTCTTTTTTGTTCACAAAAAATGACATTATTTATAGTATCACTAGTATTCTCTTCGGGGAAAAATTTTTTGGAATTCGATCAATTCGTTGATTAAGAAATTGATTGTGCCGATTCCACAATTTGTAATATTTGTTTAGATTTTTCCTTATTAAACATTATTATTATAAGCATAAAATGTAATTGATTGACAGTTTGATCGACAGAATCATCAATAAACTCAAAAGAGCACAAACAGGTGGCGAGGTTTGAATGTACCTTTGAAATGGACCAATACTAAGTGAAGTGGACACATAATTTAGTATGATTAGCGCAGGACCGTTAGCGCTGAAAGGGGTAGCATTTAACAAAGGAGAGCCGACAGCGCAGGGAACCACGGTGGGTGGTCCACATGCAAGAAAAACCGGAAGGAGTGATTCAAGGTGTGGAAAGGATGAGAATGTTCCAGGAAGTTACGAGGAGGAAAAGGGATAAATAAGAGAGACCGTGGGAGACAAGAAAGACTAGACTGAACTTGGACTATGTTATAAACGACGCGAGCGAGAGGTCAGAATAGAGAGACAGGGGCTCAATTTGAACTGTATTTATCAACTCCGCTCTCCCTAGTTGATGTATCATGGTTCAACGGAACGAAACGAATGTATATAGTGATCGATGTAAATGTTGTATATTAAACAAGATGTGAGTAAGAGGCAGTTCTTCATTTATGAATAACTCTACGAGACATTTATACATGGGATCTCGACTATCCGGTTTACACTTTCCTTTGCTGATTTTATTATTTTTTTACTTTCAGTTGTATAATTATGAATTGTGAG
The DNA here is from genome assembly GCA_907164885.2 of Dolomedes plantarius. Classification (NCBI taxonomy): domain Eukaryota; kingdom Metazoa; phylum Arthropoda; class Arachnida; order Araneae; family Dolomedidae; genus Dolomedes; species Dolomedes plantarius. The sequence continues at coordinate 153,931,760 of OU015493.1, forward strand.
TTAAGATTTCAACATTTTTTCAATCCCGTCTATATTTAAAAATTACTTTTCATTGGTTCACCCACAGTTGTTTAAAGTTTCATCGTGGTCTGAAATTTGGTCATTTTCAATGTGATTTTGCATTGTTTTGGTCATTTGAATCAGTTTAAATGTGTATTTTATAATCAGTCGATTGTATTTTAGCAAAGATCGTATTCAAAACAGCACTAAGTCCATTGGATTGGAAAATAAAATAAAAATTTCTGGAGTAAATTAAAACGTTAAAGCCAATACTTCTTCAAAAAGCAGCAATGTAGATTTGTGTTTGAATTAGATAAATCTCTTTGCCAATATCACGCAGTCGGTAAATGACAGCGCAAATTTTTGCTTTGATTGAGGGCATCGCCAAGCGAAAGAGACTGGATACAAACAAAAAATTTTAATATTTATTCATCGCAAATTCTAAAACGGTAGCTGCCATTTTTGACCATTTATACACCAGTGTGCAGTCAGTTAAAAGCATTAAATATAATGGTTATTTTATCTGTGTCAAATAACAGTTCCGTGAATTCCTTAGTAAAATATATAAACTAAGATTGTGTGAAGCAAAATTAAGAGGTGAATGGGATTTAACAGAAGTTCTAATTTACAAAATGATGAAGAGGAGACAGATAGAATACAAAGAAATGCGAAAAAAAGTAGTATGGGTAAACAATTTTTCCAAAAACGTAAATATGTATTTAAAAAGATGAAAGTTATTATCGTATTCTCAATAAATATATAATTTTTAATGTGTTTCAAGCAAATAGTTTAATGGGATTTTATAACAAAGTGATTTTCAAACCTACATATTTTGCCTAGACTTTAAATAGTAAAAACTTCTAAAATAGTCAATTTGTGTTTCAAATATTTTTAGTTGTTGATCAATATATTTTTAATATATTTTTTGAGAAAATAATGAAAATTCAAATTAGGTTCAAAACATTTAGATGGCGCTTTTACTTCAAAAAGCATAACCTCAAGTAAGATTTTCATTAACTTTTATAAGTCTTAGGAGATTAAAAAATTATCTAAGAAAAATAAGCATGATTACATTAATATTATAATATAAAGGATTAAAATGCGAGGAAAAGCATTCAAATAATAAAAATTAATGAAATAAAAATGTTTTAAGGAGGTGTATATATATATATATATATATATATATATATATATATATATATATATATATATATATATATATAGAGAGAGAGAGAGAGAGAGAGAGAGAGAGAGAGAGAGAGAGAGTAACCACCGCTTATAGTGATCAGTGGTTATAAGAATCAACCGTTTATAAGAATGAACATCGCAAAAACAAAAACAAATGTATTATTTCCACGTTAAAATTTTCTCTTTAAAGAATCAATCCACCGGTTTTAAGAATCAGCTTACACTTTTCGCGTTCATTTCATTTTTTTTTTTAAAGCAACTTAAATCCTCAAAAGGCACGAAGTTCTTTCTTTATGTTTTTTAAAGAAAGAGCGATAAGATGGGATGGAATACAGTCGTAAAATGCGTTCCTTTCTTTGTTAAACATAACATAATAGTTTCCCCTTAAACGCTTTAGAACATCACTGTCCTATTAGCTTGACCCGGGGGCATCTTTACCGGTCCGGGTCTGATTTCACTTTTCTCCACTGGCAAACAAAGACAGGGACTCTTTTTTCCCATCTCCCAGATCCTGGTTGCGGCTTCCTGGACCCTGAAACACATAAATCTTCTGCGAAGTGTCCACTATGACTTAAGAAAAAGTAACATTAGTAGATTCAGCACATTATCAAACCGTGAAACGTAAGCTACAAGTTTAATCTTCGCCTGAGACCATTGGTATAGAAAGAGGTATAAACAGCTTCCTGAAAACATCATTACGTCAAACTTCAATAGAAAACTTTTGCTTGCTCCCTTCCTGTAGTTGAAAAGTAAAAACTGTTAAGCAGGTATGTTGTAACAAATATTGGATTTTTTTCTTCTCTTACTATAATTATGTGTACCTACTTATAAGTCTAGAAATTAAGTTGTATTTTTAAAATTATAAAAAATAATTTTAATAAAAGGTAATTAACGTAAATTAAAGAGTATTTTATGGTAAATTATCTAATATATGTTTATATGGGTGTGTGTGTGCCAGTCCAAAATTTCGGCTATAAGAATCAACCGCTTATAAGAATCAAAAAAAGTAATAACGAACGTGATTCTTATACGCGGAAATCACTGTGTATATATGTATATACATACATGTATATATACATACATATATATATATATGTATATGTATATATATATATATATATATATATATATATATATATATATATATATATATATATATATATATATATATATATATATATATATATATATATATATATATATATATATATATATATATATATATTCTTATCGATAAGTGTAACAACCTTTATCAACCAGCCGTTTCCGAAAAAATAAGTTTATACGGCCCACCCTAATATATACACTGTCACAAAAAAATATATGCACCCAGAAGGAAACAAGCTACTATCACGAATCTTAACATGTATGTAGTGTATGAGGAGAAAAGCAAATGATTACGAATTCAGAAGAACAGACCTTTTTATTAAGAAGATATGACATGAAAAATGTTACAAATCAGTAAGTAGTAAATGCACCTCTGGCAGCTCTAGAAGCCGAAACATGGCGTGGCATCGAGTCAATGAGGTCACTTATGACCTCTTGCGGAAGATCATGCCATAATCTTTGGAACTGGGAAGTAAATTCACCAGTATTTCGGGACGGCTGCAGTTGCCTTCCAAGCCCAGACGTGCTCTATTGGTGAAAGGTCTAGTGACCTGGCAGGCCATGAGAGTACATCATATCCCTGAAGTCATTGATGGGAGAGTCACGCAGTATGTGGACGAGCGTTGTCTTGCTGATAAATGGCACCTGGGTGACTTGATAACATAGGTAATATAACTGGCGTTAAAATCTCGTCCACGTAACTGCGTGCCGTCAAAGGATCGAAAAAGGATGATTAGAGGTGAAGGATGATTAGAGGTGATCGTGTGTCCCAACAAATCGCTCACCACACTGTCACACCTTGTGTAATCGCCGTATGCCTCTCGACAACAAATGCCGGATCGTACCGGTGGCCTGGACGCCTCCACACGCTAATGTGCTGGTCATCAGTATCGATACTGAATCGGGATTTATCGCTGAAGATCAAACGCCTCCACTCGGTCACACTCCAGCTTGCCCGAGGTCGGCAAAAATCCATTTGACACTACCTATGATGTGGGGTCAGTGTTAGGCGTCTTAATGGACGTCGGCTCCTTATACCTGCGTCGGCCAGTCGTCTCCGAATGGTTTCCCTTGATACCACCAGATTCCTGGAAGGTGGTAAATGGCGTGGAACCGATTCTAGCGACGTTGTTTGTGCGGATGTGGCTGCTCTTATGATTGCACGATCCTCGCGCGCATTTGTGTTCCTGGGACGCCCTGACCCTCCGCGACGGTAGACTATCCCTTCTGTGAACCATTGTTGCCAACACCGAGCAACTACCATATCGCTCCGCCGAGGTGGCGAACGATACGCCTGTTCGACCAACCTGCTTCACTGAGGCCTACTATACGCCCCCTCTCAAAGTCCTTCAATTGTTCGTACTGTCACCGCTTTCGTCTCAGAGGCATCTCTAGTCACAATACCGTACATCCAAGTCGTTCAGATTTGTTTGAATAACCCGATCGCACGAGCAACCATGCTTTTAAACTGTCCCAACTGCGCATCTCATATGCGCATAGCGCGCTTACCCCTGTCTCATTAGCGTCAAAATTTTAAGGATTTGCATACCTCTTACCAGACTACATTCCTGCCAAGTTTCGTAATAGTAGCTCGATTTCCTCTGGGTACATATATTTTTTTGACAGTATATATATATATATATATATATATATATATATATATATATATATATATATATATATATATATATATATATATATATATATATATATATATATATATATATATATTTCTTCCTAAACTATCTCTAAATAACCATTGGAAGATGAGCTGACAGAGAATTACTTCTATTAAGTAGAAAAAACTGGAAATTGGTTTAGAAATTTATTTTACACATTTATTGGTTTCTTACTATCAACTATTGAAACCATTCTGAACATTTATATCGTCTCCTTTCGAAAAGAGTAATAACACTATATTCCTGTTAGCAGTATATCAACGGAAATAATTCACATACGCTTAGTAATAACAATGATAAAAAAGTACGTTGGTTGGGAAAGATTTTGAGCCTTTTAATAGGGTTCATGTAGTCTTTTCCTGTGCTTCGGCTAGACCTCAAATGCCTAAGTTTTCATGCACGTCAAAAAATCTTGGCCGGTTTGTCATTTCATGCTGGTTTGTTAACGAAGTGCGAAACCCTTTAAAAATTAATGAAGCGATAGGAAATTGAGGTACGAACGTGAACGAAATGGTGATTGGCTACTGCATTTCGGCCTTTAAAAGTGTGAAGCATATAAAAGCCCGAAAAAGAAACAAAGAACAAAATTAGCGGACTCGATCATAAATCACAATATTTTAATTCCAAATTTAAGCGGAGTTGTGGAGGGCCTGTTTTATATTCCAAGCACTTCCACCTATGCCAGAAGCATGTTGTTCACCATAAACGACGGACGTTTGGTCCGTATAAAAAGAAGGAATGGTTAAAGGTCTAATGTTCTGTAAAATAAGCATAGACATCTGGGGCGTTATGAGAATTTTTAAGAGAAACAATAAATGACAAGCCGTACCTTAAAATAATTTTTGATCAAGATAAACTTGGGTTATCTTGAAAAACAAACAGTTCAAACAAGATCTGATAATAGAGAAGATAGACCAAAGTATGGTTAAGTTTCCGGAAATTCATAAAACTCAAAATACAACATTAATGATATTTTTCTTAGAAATTCAAATCTTCAAATTGCTGTCAGGCAAAGAAATTTGTGTATTGCGAAAATTAATATGTTTAGGTGTGTCGAAAGTAAAATAGAAAATTTTCAATCATTATATCACTTAATTATCACTTAAGCCCGGAGTGATGGATCGAACAATAGAGAATGCATTTATGTTAAAGAAAGGGATGTAATGCATAGTGTAATATCATATCGGTTTAAAATTAACTCATGTTTTGGTTGGTAATATAAACTTCTTATAATTCGTGGGAAAATATTTTTTAAAATTACATAAAATAACTCATTTTTTAGGATATATATAACAATCTAGAAATTGCATCATTAAATAAATATTTAATTTATATATATATATATATATATATATATATATATATATATATATATATATATATATATATATATATATATATATATATATATATATATATATATATATATATATATATATATATATATATATATATATATATATATTTATACAGGGTGTCCATAATTAAACTTCTTAATATATATATATATATATATATATATATATTTATTTATATGTATACAGGGGTCCATAATTAAACTTCCCCACTTTAAAGTTGGCTACAGTCGAAACGATTGTTCAGAAATTTATGAAATTTTGTGTAGGACATATTGAATGGATGGGAATTTGTCTGAGTGAATAATAAAAAAAAATTAGTTCAAAATTTCACCACCAGAGAGCGTTTTTGGTGAATTAAACATTTACGACTGATTCTTTACTTATGATTTCACCATCTTTTTATCCATCGGTCCCCCTAACACAATAACTCATACTCTTTAAATTTTACAATCTTTAAAGTGATTGCTTAGTCGATCAGAAACTTGTTCGATAACTAATTTTCGGACAAAAGATTTGGAGGAACGAAGAAGAAACAAATATGCAAATCAATTTTTGTCGACAAGATAGCAGAATCTGTTATAAAACCTATAAACTTCCAGGGAGATTTTGTTTTCAGCGTGCTTGCTATTTATTGCTAATCAGAATGTCATTGTTACGATTACCAGATCGAGCTCTGTTAGTAAAATTGTTTTACCAAAACGATAATTCAGCGCTAGTTGCTCTACAAAAATTTCGGAGTTTGAAGGGGATACGAAAAGGTCCATTGATTGTTAAAGATCTTCCATTAATGGTGGCCAAATGTGAAGAAACTTGTTCTCAGCATTTCCCCGGACACACTGCGATCAACTGTAGAACATGCTATCTTAACGATTTCAAATGGTAGCTGAAAATGATGGCCGTCATGTTCAACATGTAATAAATTTTTTAACTGTAGTAAATGTTGGCTAAATGCATAATTCATCAAAAAACGCCCTCTTGTAGTGAAATTTTGAACTAATTTTTTTATTCGCTCAAACAAATTTCCATGCCTTCAATATGTCCTACACAAAATTTCAGAACTTTCTGAACAATAGTTTCGACTGTAGACAACTTTAAAGTGAGGAAGTTTAATTTTGGACCCATGTATATATATATATATATATATATATATATATATATATATATATATATATATATATATATATATATATATATATATATATATTAAGACTTAGGTTATCTATTGCAACCTAAAACTGATAATGTTAATCATTATACATTTTATGGTTATAGAAATGTAGAAATGCTTTTTAATTAATCATTTTCGCTTAAAAACTCTTAGTGCATATCATAATCTCATATACTCATAACTACATAACAATTTGCTTCTCTTAAACAAGAAATATATAAATTATATACATATTGGAAAAAACAATTTTCAAAATTTAAAACGACTGTGTACTTTTCTGACTACAATATATGAAAAAAAAAAACTTCACGATTTTTGTCTGTCGATTTCGCTTAGGATAGTGAAGCAATGAAACGAATTTCTCCGAATACCAATATTCGATCCAAGTCTTTCTTGAGCTGCAAATATTAGCTTTTACCACGAAGTCACAATTTTTATTATTTCCCCCGCTATGTTTTCAATTTTCTTTCCAAGAAGAGATACCGAATGCTTGCTGATTACATTCAATTTATTTAACTATGTGTTTGCATTTCATTTCTAATAATTCTCAAATTTTCATCATGATTTTGCCATAATTTATTTACAAGGGTCCACAAGATTTCTTTCTAAATTTTTTATGCTGCAGTTCCTTCTGAAACTGGAGAACTTAGATTCTCAATCTGAAAAGTAGTCGTGTTAACCCTCAAGGTACCTTGGCAGTATGAGGACGCCAAAAATTTGATTTGTTTTTACATTAAAGAATTCTTTATTTTCGTAGGCTTGTTATGATTGATTTTGAATACACACATTTTCTGCATTTACTGTTTATTTATTTTTTCAGCAATTCTCAATTTTTCATTTTGAATTTATGATTCATTTCCGCAAAAGGTCGAAAGTCACTATAGTCAATTTTTGCAATTGAATGGACATGGTACCTGTCGAATTGCATATGTTTCCTTATGATTTTCAATGATTTCTGTGAAACAATATGCCTATAAAATATATAAATGAACAATTAATTGATAAGACTTATTTGTTTAGAGCTGAACATAATAAAATTGCAATAAGTGGGTTTTAATTCAACTGAGGCAAATTTTTTAAGCGGTGATTGAAAAGGAAATACATATATATGAAGCATAATACAAATGCATAGATAATCAAAAAAATTGTATATTTTACAACAAAAAAGATTATAATTTTGAATTTAACCTATTTATTATAGGTCATAAAGAAAGAGGTTCTCAAATTTTCATCTTTAATTTATCATTCATTTCCGCAAAAGGTCGAAAGTCACTACAGTCAATTTTTGCAATTACATGGACATGGTACCTCTCGAATTGCATATGTTTCCTTATGATTTTCAATGATTTCTGTAAAACAATATACCTATAAAATATATAAATGAACAATTAACCAATAATACTTATTTATTTAGAGGCGAACATATTAAAATTGCAATAAGTGGGTTTAATTAAATTGAAGCAAATTGTTTAAAGCTGTGATTGAAAAGGAAATACATATATATGAAGCATAATAGAAATGCATAGATAATCGAAAAAATAGCATATTTTACAACAAAAAAGATAATAATCTTGAATTTAAACTATTTATTATAGATCATAAAGAAAAAGGTTAAAAAAATAATAATTATCTATTTGTATAATTATCTATTATTTGTATAATTATCTAAAAATAATAATTATCTATTTGTTATTTTTTCTATGAAACATAATTATATGATATGCAGTTGCGATATAAACAGATTAAAAATAGAGGTGATCTACGTATCATTTTGAATGGAAGTGCTCTTTATGAGAAAACCATGCGACAAAATCGTTGAAAAATTATACTGCTTCATTTCGCCAGGAAGGTGGTTCAAGCAAGGGTTTCCAATCTGTGGATCGCGAAATGCTTTCGGGGGGAACGCCTGGCTTTATTCAATTAAAATAACATTTTAGTGAATTTTCCAGAAAAAAATTTTCACCATGAAATTCTAGGGCAGTGATGTTTTTTAAAAGGAAAACTCTCATTACAAAGTGCAAACTCAGTTGGTTAGAAATATACCACCTTTATTTGGTGGTAATAGAAAATCGCGATTATTTATTACGTACAGTACACAAAATTTGAACGTCAGTTTCTTTTTCATCAGACCGTGCTTCAAGTTTGACATTACTGTTGTAGTTTCTCCAACGGAATAAATCAATTTTATTACGGTGAGAGTTTTTCTATTTTTATTGTTATATGGTTTTAAATCAATACTTTAGGGGCATCATTTTTCTTGAGGTTCTGTTCTTACTTTTACACACCTTTGACTGAGGGATCAGTGTTTCTTAATGTTCTCAATTTATTACAAATTTAATTTTTGTTAAATTAAATATCAAGATGGGATTCAATAATTGAAAATGCTTATTATAGGTTTCTTTATGTCTCCAAAAGGTCTTTTTAAAGAAAATGTGTGGAAGGAAGGGGGCTCAGAAGGTGTGGAAATTATTAAAGGAGTTACGACTCGAAAGAGGTTGGGAAATATTGAGTTAGAGTAGCACCAAGTGGTAAGGGGTTCAAGTTTCAATTCGAATTCCTAGGTGGAGTCCTATGGAGACTGACTGTCGGAAAGAACAGTAACGATTGGCATCATTAAAAATAAATAAATAAATAAATATTTTTTGAAAGTGGAATCCTGTGTCATTGGTTTATGTGAGAAAAAAAATTATGTGAGGAAACTCTTTGAGACTATCTCCTTCAAGTATCATTGGATTAGATCAGTTGGTTGTACACCACATCGATCTAAGTATAACAGCGTTCGAACCCCCGTTGTGGTTTATTGTGGTTAATAAAGTATCATCTGATTAAATTTAGTTTTACTATAACTATATATGTTAGCTGTGATAAAACAAATTTCATAACCAATTATATCCTTTTCAGTCAAATTATAATATAATTTATTTCACAAATAGATTATTTAAAGCAAGGTAGAGTAATTTAGATACTATTTTGTAAGTATGCATATACACGCATATACAATATATATATATACATATATATATATATAATATATATATATATATATATACATATATATATATATATATATATATATATATATATATATATATATATATATATATATATATATATATATATATATATATATATATATATATATATATATATATATATATATATATAATATATATATATATAATATATATATATATAT
>OU015493.1:153941488-153948988 GCA_907164885.2 Dolomedes plantarius
TTATTTATTATGTATACAGGGGTCCATAATTAAACTTCCCCACTTTAAAGTTGGCTACAGTCGAAACTATTGTTCAGAAAGTTATGAAATTTTGTGTAGGACATATTGAATGGATGGGAATTTGTCTGAGTGAATAATAAAAAAAAATAGTTCAAAATTTCACCACCAGAGAGCGTTTTTGGTGAATTATACATTTACGACTGATTCTTTACTTATGATTTCACCATCTTTTTATCCATCGGTCCCCCTAACACAATAACTCATACTCTTTAAATTTTACAATCTTTAAAGTGATTGCATAGTTGATTAGAAACTTGTTCGATAACTAATTTTCGGACAAAAGATTTGAAGAAACGAAGGAGAAACAAATATGCAAATTAATTTTTGTCGACAAGAGAGCAGAATTTGTTGTAAAACCTAGAAACTTTCAGGGAGATTTTGTTTTCAGCGTGCTTGCTATTTATTGCTAATCAGAATGTCATTGTTACGATTACCAGATCGAGCTCTGTTAGAAAAATTGTTTTACCAAAACGATAATTCAGCGCTAGTTGCTCTACAAAAATTTCGAAGTTTGAAGGGGATACGAAAAAGTCCATTGATTGTTAAAGATCTTCGATTAATGGTGGCCAAATGTGAAGAAACTTGTTTTCAGCATTTCCCCGGACACACTGCGATCAACTGTAGAACATGCTATCTTAACGATTTCAAATGGTAGCTGAAAATGATGGCCGTCATGTTCAACATGTCTCGTAATAAATTTTTTTTAACTATAGTAAACGTTGGCTAAATGCGTAATTCATCAAAACACGCCCTCTTGTAGTGAAATTTTGAACTAGTTTTTTTATTCGCTCAAACAAATTTCCGTGCCTTCAATATGTGCTACACAAAATTTCATAACTTTCTGAACAATAGTTTCGACTGTAGACAACTTTGAAGTGGGGAAGTTTAATTTTGGACCCATGTGTATATATATATATATATATATATATATATATATATATATATATATATATATATATATATATATATATATTTATAAATTAAGACTTAGGTTATCTATTTTAACCTAACACTGATAATGTTAATCATTATACATTTTATGGTTATAGAAATGGAGAAATGCTTTTTAATTAATCATTTTCGCTTAAAAACTCTTAGTGCATATCATAATCTCATATACTCATAACTACATAACAATTTGCTTCTCTTAAACAAGAAATATATAAATTATATACATATTGGAAAAAACAATTTTCAAAATTTAAAACGACTGTGTACTTTTCTGACTACAATATATGAAAAAAAAAACTTCACGATTTTTGTCTGTCGATTTCGCTTAGGATAGTGAAGCAATGAAACGAATTTCTCCGAATACCAATATTCGATCCAAGTCTTTCCTGAGCTGCAAATATTAGCTTTTACCACGAAGTCACAATTTTAATTATTTCCCCCGCTATGTTTTCAATTTTCTTTCCAAGAAGAGATACCGAATGCTTGCTGATTACATTCAATTTATTTAACTATGTGTTTGCATTTCATTTCTAATAATTCTCAAATTTTCATCATGATTTTGCCATAATTTATTTACAAGGGTCCACAAGATTTCTTTCTAAATTTTTTATGCTGAAGTTCCTTCTGAAACTCGAGAACTTAGATTCTCAATCTGAAAAGTAGTCGTGTTAACCCTCAAGGTACCTTGGCAGTATGAGGACGCCAAAAATTTGATTTGTTTTTACATTAAAGAATTCTTTATTTTCGTAGGCTTGTTATGATTGATTTTGAATACACACATTTTCTGCATTTACTGTTTATTTATTTTTTCAGCAATTCTCAATTTTTCATTTTGAATTTATGATTCATTTCCGCAAAAGGTCGAAAGTCACTATAGTCAATTTTTGCAATTGAATGGACATGGTACCTGTCGAATTGCATATGTTTCCTTATGATTTTCAATGATTTCTGTGAAACAATATGCCTATAAAATATATAAATTAACAATTAATTGATAAGACTTATTTGTTTAGAGCTTAACATAATAAAATTGCAATAAGTGGGTTTTAATTCAACTGAGGCAAATTTTTTAAGCGGTGATTGAAAAGGAAATACATATATATGAAGCATAATACAAATGCATAGATAATCAAAAAAATTGTATATTTTACAACAAAAAATATTATAATTTTGAATTTAACCTATTTATTATAGGTCATAAAGAAAGAGGTTCTCAAATTTTCATCTTTAATTTATCATTCATTTCCGCAAAAGGTCGAAAGTCACTACAGTCAATTTTTGCAATTACATGGACATGGTACCTCTCGAATTGCATATGTTTCCTTATGATTTTCAATGATTTCTGTAAAACAATATACCTATAAAATATATAAATGAACAATTAACCAATAATACTTATTTATTTAGAGGCGAACATATTAAAATTGCAATAAGTGGGTTTAATTAAATTGAAGCAAATTGTTTAAAGCTGTGATTGAAAAGGAAATACATATATATGAAGCATAATAGAAATGCATAGATAATCGAAAAAATAGTATATTTTACAACAAAAAAGATAATAATCTTGAATTTAAACTATTTATTATAGATCATAAAGAAAAAGGTTAAAAAAATAATAATTATCTATTTGTATAATTATCTATTATTTGTATAATTATCTAAAAATAATAATTATCTATTTGTTATTTTTTCTATGAAACATAATTATATGATATGCAGTTGCGATATAAACAGATTAAAAATAGAGGTGATCTACGTATCATTTTGAATGGAAGTGCTCTTTATGAGAAAACCATGCGACAAAATCGTTGAAAAATTATACTGCTTCATTTCGCCAGGAAGGTGGTTCAAGCAAGGGTTTCCAATCTGTGGATCGCGAAATGCTTTCGGGGGGAACGCCTGGTTTTATTCAATTAAAATAACATTTTAGTGAATTTTCCAGAAAAAAATTTTCACCATGAAATTCTAGGGCAGTGATGTTTTTTAAAAGGAAAACTCTCATTACAAAGTGCAAACTCAGTTGGTTAGAAATATACCACCTTTATTTGGTGGTAATAGAAAATCGCGATTATTTATTACGTACAGTACACAAAATTTGAACGTCAGTTTCTTTTTCATCAGACCGTGCTTCACGTTTGACATTACTGTTGTAGTTTCTCCAACGGAATAAATCAATTTTATTACGGTGAGAGTTTCTCTATTTTTATTGTTATATGGTTTTAAATCAATACTTTAGGGGCATCATTTTTCTTGAGGTTCTGTTCTTACTTTTACACACCTTTGACTGAGGGATCAGTGTTTCTTAATGTTCTCAATTTATTACAAATTTAATTTTTGTTAAATTAAATATCAAGATGGGATTCAATAATTGAAAATGCTTATTATAGGTTTCTTTATGTCTCCAAAAGGTCTTTTTAAAGAAAATGTGTGGAAGGAAGGGGGCTCAGAAGGTGTGGAAATTATTAAAGGAGTTACGACTCGAAAGAGGTTGGGAAATATTGAGTTAGAGTAGCACCAAGTGGTAAGGGGTTCAAGTTTCAATTCGAATTCCTAGGTGGAGTCCTATGGAGACTGACTGTCGAAAAGAACAGTAACGATTGGCATCATTAAAAATAAATAAATAAATAAATATTTTTTGAAAGTGGAATCCTGTGTCATTGGTTTATGTGAGAAAAAAAATTATGTGAGGAAACTCTTTGAGACTATCTCCTTCAAGTATCATTGGAGTAGATCAGTTGGTTGTACACCACATCGATCTAAGTATAACAGCGTTCGAACCCCCGTTGTGGTTTATTGTGGTTAATAAAGTATCATCTGATTAAATTTAGTTTTACTATAACTATATATGTTAGCTGTGATAAAACAAATTTCATAACCAATTATATCCTTTTCAGTCAAATTATAATATAATTTATTTCACAAATAGATTATTTAAAGCAAGGTAGAGTAATTTAGATACTATTTTGTAAGTATGCATATACACGCATATACAATATATATATATATACATACATATATATATATATATATATATATATATATATATATATATATATATATATATATATATATATATATACTATATATATATATATATATATATATATATATATATATATATATATATATATATATATATATATATATATATATATATATATATATATATATATATATTATATTATAAGAAATATTTTAATTTTAATGTTTCAGTTTTAACAGTTTGTATATTTAGCATATACTATAAGATTTGAATCTTACATAAATACATAGATCAACAAAGAAAGAATTTTCTAAAAGGTTTTCATTGTCTAATTTTCAAGCACTACTAATATATTCTGCTTTCATCTGAAGAGAGCCCGCATAACTACGGTAAGCAGTTATATATATATATATATATATATATATATATATATATATATATATATATATATATATATGCATTGTTAGAAACACATTTATACCAATTTCAGATCAATTTCTTTTTAAATCGTTGTAATGCCCAATTATGCCTTTATTTCTTCCATTTATTTTCCCGATAGTTAAGGAAAATATAATTGCAGGAAACAGATGAGAAAAAAATTTAATTGCAAAAAAAAGTTATTACTTAATATCATATTATTCTTATTTCTTTTTAAAAAGTGAACTTTTTAATTGATCACATTAAAAGTCTTTCAAATTCTTAGCCTCATGCAAATGAGAGCCAGTTAATTATTCTTAAAACAAAAGTAACATGTATAAAATATCCGAGATTGATGCTTCAAGAGGGATAAAAACTGAAGTGAAATTTAAATTACTTCCTTCGAGTTTCTTTGCAAACTTAGTTAAAAAGTAAGTTTGTATAAAATTTTCAGGAAACGATTAAAAATAGCCGCTTGGTTCTTGAAATAATCGATAATATTGGAGCGTAAAATAGTTGTAATTACAGCTTGTTTCGAGCTGTAATTTTACTTTTTCTACGAAGTCCTTTGTTCTCTGTGTGTAATTGCCTCGTTTGAGAAGATAATACGTTTTCTATTGGAGGCTATTATTTTCTTTCCTCGATGTTTTGTTCATATTCATTTTTTAATGTTGTTCGCGGAAGTTTTATTTATGATAACAGATTGAGTGAAAAAAAAGTCCAGATTATTTTTGGATTTTTGTATTGCTTTTTTTTTAAACAATGCAGTTTTATTTTTCATTATCAATTTTACGCTCGTGATTTATTTCGATCCTTTTTTATGTGTTAGAAAGTTAATAAAACCCATGGAATTCATCAGCTGTATTATATGAGATCGGTGTAATTCAATTATGCAACAATAATTCTATATGATATTGAATTTTCAAGAGTGTAAGATATATTTTGTTTTAAAGTAAATTAATCCTTGTGGAAAGTATCCTGAAATGTGAATTAATTTTTTTTAAAAATAATTCAAGACTTTATGAAGATAATAGACAAAGACCCAGAGTGCCTCTTAAGAGGATATTTATATTTATTGTCTTTTTATAAAAAATTATTAGTTTAATCTCTTTCCGTTGTATTATTAATTATTTTACATCTATATATTTAAGTTGGTAAGCCGAATTTTTGGGCAGTCCGTGAGAGAAAACTACTGCATCAATTTACTTCATTTTGGTCTTAAACGAAAGATTGTAATCTGTAGATTTGTCAAATTTTGTTTTTGTAACCGCAAATTCTATTAATTAGCGATAATTTAAAATTAAAAATTTCTTTCTGCGCATGCTCAGTGAGATTTTTAAATCTGGCTTTAGATACTCACTAAGCACAAGGCCGCTTAAACACATTAATTTGTTTCTGCGCATTATTATGATTTTCAACATTTGGGAATGATGTGTTGAGTATAATTTGTGTATTAGTATATTTATTTACTATCGAGCCGTCATGTTTTGATGGGTATCAACTAGTTTACTTTTATTTTTAATTATCAGTATCACGTTCCTGATTTATTTAGATCCAGTGTTACGCGATAAAATGTTAAAGAAACCCATAGATTTCACCAGCTGTATAATATGTGATCAGTGTAATTCAATTATGCAACAATTTTCAATCTCATATTAAATTTTCAAGAGTGCATTTTTTAAAATAAATTAATCCTTGTCGACAGTGTTTTGAAATGTGAATCAAATAATTTTAAAAAAATGCAAGATTTATGTAAAGGAAACAGGCTAAGACCCAGTGCCTCTAAAGATTTTTATAGTTTTTTTTCATAAAAAAATTATACTTTAATCACTTTCAATTCTTATTATTTTTTTTCATTTAGTTTTATTTTTTATTATCAATTTCACGCTCGTGATTTATTTTGATCTAGTATTATGTGTTAGAAAATTAATGATACCTAAGGATTTCATAAAATGCATTAAGGATAAAAAAAAACTCGCTAATCAAAACACACACGCTGGAAAGAGAGTGTAAGTTCACACAGCTTGTAATTCAAGAATAGTGTAATTCAATTATTCAACAATTTTCTATCTAATAAGAAATTTTTATTTGTGTAAGATACATTTTGTTTAAAAGTAAATTAATCTTTGCGGATGTTTACTGTGTGTGTCTTGAAATGTGAATTAAATAATTTTAAATTAAATATTGCAAAATTTTATGAAGACTTGAAACAGAGAACAAATTTCACTTAAGGAAGTTTTCATTGTTTGTTATAAAAATGTATAATTTCAGCACTTTCTATTTTAATTATTATTTAATAAAATAAAATATAAAACATAATTCAATAACTTTCAAGCATAATCGTGCATGCAATAAATTTTAATGCCTCATATGTTAATTATTACATCATCACTATAATAATTGATTATTTAACTATATAGATATGGCTGACTTCTACCCGGTGTATGTATATTGAAGTGACCCTCTAATGAAGTATAAAGGACACACTTAATATATATATATATATATGTGTGTGTGTGTGTAACAAAGTTTATTCTTTACTTGACACATATACTTGAGTTTCAAAACAATACTTCCTACTACTGGTACGATCTGAATAAACACCATGCAAGGAAATACAGTTCGAAATACTCACAAGTATAAACATTATGCAAGGAATATTATTTCAAAAATACTCACAAATTATTCTAAAGTCAAACCAGCGATGCTGCTCAGTAATCTTGTTTCTATAACCACAAATAATTTTCGTCTACCGGATTGGTAAGAACTCGCGTAAGTTTGAAGCAAACTAGCTAATCGCCACAAGCGCCAACTCGCATAAATCACTACAAACAAACCTGACTCCCTGCGTAACCTAGCTACTCGGTATTTATAGTAACCGTCTATGCTGAATTTAGCATAACTTTGTAGCTTCTTTGGATTTATGCGACTATAAAGATCGATTATTGTTAATCGATTCTTAGGGTAGACCTTACAACTATAATAAATCAAGTTTTCAGTTTTGGATAGGATTTTCTATTTAAATGAGTTCCAAACAAAACTATAAGATGACTAGCGTGAACAGCTTTTAAAATAATAACTTGCACAAG
>OU015493.1:153953988-154038988 GCA_907164885.2 Dolomedes plantarius
TATCTCTATAGAAACACATGAGTTATTAGATGAAGAATATTTCTGGAACATAATTTTTAAATTTCTTCTCGTCATCGAGAAATTTTCTCTATAGTAAACGATTTATGTATTTTTAACACGATTAATATTTTTTTATTAAGTATTAAAGCTATAAATGGAAGGAACGAGAATTAATTATTGTTGATATATTTTTAATGTACATATTCCTATACTGAGATCTTGAGGCCAATTAAAGTGATTTCATATACTAATAGAATCCTACTGTTAACGACGGTGCTTGCCTCAACCCGATTTTATCCGCAGTAGTCTACTGTTTACTGAAAAGTAGAAATCAATTTACTGCTCGAGACAACGGCTAGACAATTTCAATTTCATTTTTGGCTTAATGATCAGAGCATATTATTTTTTGGTGCTCTGGGAAGGAAAGGGGGATAATGGATGTATTTTAATGCAATTGTCCTTTGATCTGAAGATCATTTATTCGCATAATGACCAGTTTAAAATATATAGAATCCTTAGGATGAAGTTAGCAGCTAAATATCTCTTAAAAAAAAAAATATATATATATATATATATATATATATATATATATCTTCACATGACCTGTCTCACGCTACAATTAATAAGCTGTCAGTCATGAAAAATGCAAGGAATCTGATTGGCTAGGTATAATAAGAAAATGTTATTGTCGTTTGTTAATGCTGGACACTTGTCAATAAAGACATTCGCACTTGCTTGCGTGAGAAGCATTGGTTGCTTTCAACATCTTATAGGTTAAAGATCGCAAAACCGTCCATCGCGAGCAACTAGTGACTGCAGGGGAAATTTAGGTAGATCGCGGTCACGTTCAGGTTGGCTAACTTGAAGTTGCACTATTCAGCTCAGGCCGATGACTTACGAAAACAACTGAACTTCCCGTGCACATGTCCATCAATGTTATAGTTGTTCGAACGAAAGTCAGGTTATGTCTGTTCTGTGTTTCATGCGTACATTTAACTAATGTTATGTCTTTATTATTTTCGTGTGTATATCAGGCATTTGTTAATGTGGAAAAATATGTTGATGACAATAAAGTATGTCATCCTTTTCATTAACCTTCATTGGTCAGATGTAAAAAGAAATTTCTTAAACTTGTTATTAAAATCTTTACAATATAAATAATTTTATTCAAATGGATGTAATATTTACAAAAATGTATGTTCATAGATAACAAATAAATCTGTTATGTATTAAAAAAAATAATTTTGTCCTTCATTATTTTGGTAGCTCAAAGTAAGATTTACGAACAATACATTTGCTCAGTGCCTTAAAATTTTAGCGACCACTGGTATACGTGAACAGACACCACCCCCTGGCACCACATCAATTTTGACTTGTCTGTGAAGGCCCCTATGAAGGGACGACACAAACTGAGGCATTTTAGTGGCGCTTCGCCACTAAATATATATATATATATATATATATATATATATATATATATATAATATATATATATATATATATATATATATATATATATATATATACATGGCTAGATTTGAGGCGGAACGTACCGAAACGGCGTTCAGGTACCTCTCTTTAGGTACCTCTCTTTATCAATAATTTGGAATACTCCCCCCCCCCCCCTCCACACACACACAACCCGGAAGGTTACCGTTCCGGCACCTCTATTTCTAGAAATCTAGCACTGTATATATATATATATATATATATACAGGGCAAGATTTGAGGCGGAACGTGCCGAAACGGCGTTGCGGTACCTCTCTTTAGGTACCTCTCTTTATCAATAATTTGGAATACTCCCCCCCCCTCCACACACACACACACCCCGGAAGGTTACCGTTCCGCACCTCTATTTCTAGAAATCTAGCACTGTATATATATATATATTCACACATATACATACATACACACACACACACACACATATACATATATATATATATATATATATATATATATATATATATATATACATACATGAGTGATTGAATAAATTAATTAATTAATTCCAAGTACTTTTGTCATCCTATTATGAAGGACTCATCTAACTACGGTGGCTCGAGTACCAAGTATTTTTAAGGTGCTCCATCTATGTCCTAACAATTTCTCATTTAGTGTAGTTCATCACAAAGAGTAATCATTTCCCGCCTCTTCTCTTGAATATTTCGTATAAATCACAAACACTTAAGTCCGGGGTACGATCCATATTGATGAACTAAATTGAATATTGTTATGTCATCATCCTGCAATTAACGTAATTAAAAGCATATCGTATGAAAAGGGAGCATTTGCTATTGACCGATCAATATATTACGAGAGATTTATATTTATGGATTCGGAAACAAACTATACGCAGTGCTGTGTTTCTAGTTAAGTGGCATAAATAGAGTGGAGAGTGAGTGGAGAAAAATACGGAAAAAATTAAATAGTAGAAGAAAATTGACGAAGAAAAAGTTTTTTTAAAGATTGGACTATTTTATTATGTTAGATGATAATAAAAGCAGTATAATTTCCGAAAAGGAACATATCTATAATTTGAAAGACAGGTAGATGTTAACTTCCATCATAAATTTCAGCATTCAAAAATAAGTAGAATTATATACATAAACGTAAATAAAAATTAAATTTTAAAGATTATATTTAACCTAATAATGACTTTATAAGCAGTAAAGTTCATTTTATTGCAGTATTTCTTAATTTGAATAATTTTTTTTCTACAGCAGGCACTTTTCTGCAGAATTTGAAAGCATAAATCTATGCAATATTGGACACATAAAGATATTGGGATACGTATATAATAATAAAAAAAATACGTTATATTGAAATCTATTTTACTTTCATGAAACTTTTGTTTCATATGCTATATATTATGTTTTTTTTTAAGGAAAGGTTTGGTATAGATGAAAACATCTGACTTGTCTTCTTTAAATAAAACTCATAGCTTTTCCGTAAGAATATTGATTTCATTTAGTATGTTTAATCTTATACCTCTGTCTGCTCATTTACGAAGAAATTCAGAAATCGTGTTAGTCTTGCATATATACTGAAATGACTCCCGTACAGTAACGTAAATGTTTTACCTCCGCACGTGAAATTCAAGGAGACCACCTTGCACCGTTGCCCTGTGCACCTAATTTAGATTACCTTTGATTAAACATTGGCAGACAGCCGAACTTATATATATATATATATATATATATATATATATATATATATATATATATATATATATATGCATGTATATATGTATGAACACTTATGAACACATATAGGCACAAACATATACATATAAATTCACACACACACGTATATATCTGTGCTTTTTTCGCAAAATGTTATAAGAAATTTACGTGATTCAAGATGTCATGAAAAATCAGTAATTTGTTTTGCATGAGCAAACGTGGTACCAATGGTTCAGAAAAATATTTGGCTATTCTTTACAGTAGCTACAGTAAATAGAAAATAGCGGGGAACGAGAATCCGGAATGTGAAAAACTCAATTTTTTAAGAAAAGTTTCTTATAGCATTTCGCCATCTGAACACAGATATATGCTAAATAGTTTATTAACCTTACAATTAAGGAAAAATGTATGAGCTCTAAAATCCATTAAATATAAAATGACAATGTTTTGTCATTTTTAATGAAACTTTGATCTTATTGTTTGAATAGCAGTTAAAAATGCATACAAATATCAATTTAGAAGTTTCATCCTAGTTTCATCCTATTTTCCTCATAGTCGAATGGAAAATTTATCATACATTACAGTAAATATGAATAATGAGAAATTTATAATGGTTTTCTTCAGAAAATGAGGAGTATTTCAAGTTTAGATCTACAAAAGAATACGTCTCTTTTTTTAATAATATTAAATGAAGATTGTTTGCTGACTGTTTTCACGGTAAAGGTTGCTGGTAACAGCGTCACAGACAGAAAATTATTAAAGCAACTGTTAATGCGTCGGGTAAAATAGGTTCACTAATCCTTATTAATTGATTAAAATTTAGTTAAGAAGGGTAACACTGCTCACGCAATTCCTGATGTGGGATGGTTGTATTCAATTATCACTGATGTTTAATTGGAGTCATTATAGTTAGCTTTGAAAGCTACTTCGAAATGAATTTTAATAACATTTAAAGGTTTAACCTAAAGCCCCCTATTATCAATTAAATAGTGGTGTCTATAATTTACAGTTTCCGTTTACGTATTACATGAATGTGGGAGGAATATTCATTTTACATTTCTTCCTCTAAAATGTGTCTCACGGTTATCTTGGTGTGTAGAAAGGTAAAATATATATCAAATAATTGCAGCTATTTTTGAGTGTGATATCTTAATTTTCACACGCATACTTTAAATCAGTAATTAACAAATCATGATGACTCTAATGATCTGCGATGGACCTCTCACTAACTTTGCGTCAGATGTTTATCCGTTGTGTTTGAAAATGCTTTAGAAAAGTATGAGGTAGCAGAATTATTATCTACCTTTAGCAAACAAATACGAATTAGTATGAACGTGAGGGAAAATGCCAACGTGACTGCATTTATGTTCCATCTTATTCCACAAGAAACATCAATTATAGCTCAAGAGTTAACTGAAAGAGGAATGTGTGTGCTTATGTATGAAGGATTTTTTACTTGCTAATTTTTTTCTTGTTTTATGTCTTAATGAATGACTAAGTTCAAGTAAATATCTACACACATATTTGAAAACAAATATATAAAGTACCTTTAAAAAGACACATTATTTTTTGCAAAGATGTTAACATTTACGAATTTTTAAACTACAGGTGTAACTTAATATTTTATTTTATAAAATTAAATGTATCTTCAATACAGTTAGTAAATCAAAACCAGTGAAACCAATTTTCGATTGTTTTGGATAACTATTCCAATGTACAGTCAAAAATATAACTTCAGCATCTTTCTAAGAAAATCATCTAATTTGACTTCGCCAGTATTGCATAACAGATTGAAGGGTCTTTCTGCAAAAACCTAACATGAAATTTATTCTATTGACACATTGACACACCACCACTAAAAATAAACTATAAAAGATAGTTATATATATATATATATATATATATATATATATATATCATGTGCAAAATTGTATTCATAATTAATATTCCTATAGAACAACGTACAGAATACAAAGAATCTTTCTTACATTCGGAATAAATATTCATCGAACACTGAGAGTTTTATGATTACTTAAACAGGCAGTAATGGGCTTGCAAAATCCTCCGATTTCATGACATTCGTATTACTCTATGCTCCGCGATATTCTCAATCACTGCAATTTTGACATGATTCAAAGCCTTTCACGCCACTCTTTCAAATGATAAATGATTTCCTTGCAAATTACTGCTCGGATTTATTATGTGGGCTGTTTCAGAGCTACTCGGACTCTGCGGAGGCAGATTATGCACGTTATGTTCATATCGAAAGGGGTATAAATCAATTTGTTTTGTGCATAAGTGTGCAGTTTTCTGACAAAACCACTAAGTGTTCGTGGCAATTTTACCGAGGAACACAAACAGGCAAATGAGGACTTTAATTATGGCATATTAACTGCGTAAGTTATTTAAATTAACCAAAGTGAAATACCCAACCACTCTATTGAATGCTAGTCAAAGTTTTAGGATATAGTGAAACTGATTTGAAAGATGCTTCCCTAAATATTTGAAATAATCATAGGAAATATTAATAATGAGTATAGGGGATACTGATAATTTTTTTGTGTACTTTAAATATTTTAATGAAATTTTTACTCCTAAGAAAATAATTCACAACCTAAAGAAAATAATTCACATTATTTTCTTTAGGTTTTTAATGTTTTTAAAATTTTTTTTTGAAGGTGTAGTTTTGAACTCAGTATCTTTAGCCTGTTAAACTCGGCAGAGTTTCACTTTGGGTTATCTACAGGTAACACTTTCATGTTTCATTTTAAAGAAATACTCACGACAATAAAGGTTTAATGTACAGTCATAAAATCTCTAGTATTTAAGATTTTAAAGCCAACCATCATTTACAATAGACTTTATTTGTAGTTTGCTTTGAACCTCATAAAATGAAGATTAAACAAATTTGTTTAATTCTAAAAAGAGGAGAGATTCAGTAAAACTGACGGTGTCTATCAAAAAGAGAGGAAATGAGGGTAAACTTCTAAATTTCCACACGTATTTATACCTAAACCTCAATAATATGAAGTTGCTAGCAATTTCAAGTTTTACTGGCTGCCTCCAGCAAAGTGGATGGAGTATCCTAAAATAAAACAAACAGGATAACAAAATGAGTCAAATATACTGAAAATGCCATCGTTGTCGCTCTTCAAAATTTATCTTACCAGCAGCAAATTTTTCAATCTCTGTAAATTTCTCAGTTTGTGACAGACAAGATTACTTAAAAAGAAAATGATGTTATTTGAAATAAAGAAAAAAAAACACATCTCACAAAATTACGAAAAATTACTTTAAATCTTCTGGTTAAGTCTTCCGATCAGATCAGACGTTTAAAAAATTTACCGTAATGTTTAACTTCACAATGAAACCCCTTTAAATGAGGTGACGTTGCTCTTGGCACTTTTCGGTGCTTTCTAATTCATTAAAGACTTAGAAATCGGATTTTCATTACTGTCATCGGCAGAGATTTCAAGATTCTTTTAGAACTAAACAGGCTTTGAATTTGAATCTTTGTTTAAATGCAAAACAGCTGTGGGAGTTTAGGAGCATTGCTGTGATACGATAGGGCTAATATTTATCATTCTAATGATTTGTAAAATAAAGAGGCGTATTTTGTAAAACAAAATTTCTCGTATGAATTATTAAACATAAATCAAGACCTAAAGTCTTCAAAATACACTTTATTTTTTGTAAATATGTTACTATTTACAAGTTTTTGAACTACAGGTGTAACTTAATACTTTATTTAATAATATTAAATGTATCTTCAATACAGTTAGAAAATCGAAACTAGTGAAGCCAAATATTCATTGTTTTGGATAACTATTCCAATATATAATCAAAAATATAACTTAAGCATCTTTCTAAGAAAATCATCTAATTAGACTTCGGCAGTATTGCTTAACAGATTGAAGTGCCTTTCTGTAAAAACGTGACTCTAAAATTATTTTATTGACACACCACCATTAGGTATAAACTATATATATATATATATATATATATACAATATATATATATCTGTGGCTTGGAACAAGAAGTGCCTATGTCAGATTTATCCAAGATGACTTTGTTTGCTTATGTCTCTTTAAAAAAACTAATTGGTACCCGCTGACGGCTAGATAGTAAATAAATGTACTAATACGCAAATTATACTCAACACATCATTGCCAAATGATGAAAATCATAATAATGTACAAAACAAATTAATGTGTTTAAGCGGCCTCGTGCTTAGTGAGCATCTAAAGACATTTAAAAATGTCACTGAGTATGCGCAAAAAGCAATTTTTTTAATTGTAAATTATCGCTAATTAAACAGAGAGAAATAAATAACTTCCACCAGGCTTAATCTTATATTTAACAAACATAAGTATCATAAAAAATGGCAGAGAGATATATAGACAGACTCCTCGGAATAAACGTGTTTATCATTAAAACGTCACTGAACATCCGCAACAACATTGAGTTTCTAAAGCCAGATTTAAACATGCCACTGAGCATGCGTAGAAATCAATTTTTTATTGTAAATTATCTCTAATTAATAGACACATACACACACACGCACACACATATATATATATATATATATATATATATATATATATATATATATATATATATATATATATATATATATATATATATATATATATATATATATATATATATATATATATATATATATATATATATATATATATATATATATATATATATATAAATGTAGGAAATTTATCCACACGGTTCAAATATCAAAAATGTTTCAAATCAAAATACAAATTTGCGTATTCACAACTAACGTTTAATCACACGTCTGTGTCCGTCTGACACGACAATAATGCTCATTTAGTCAGAACCACAAAGAAAAAAGCCTGCAATCTTCATTCCGTCAACATAAAAAACATATCGCACCATTTTTAATCCAGCAAAAATAAAATAAAATAACGTGCGTTCCAAAGAATCGATTGAGTTGCATCTCATTTGCTCAAGTGGCACTTATGCGTAACTCGTGGCGCGGCGCGTGTCTTGTGACTCTAAAATATCCTAGTTGCCACAAGAGGGGAATTCTCTCTCTCACACACACACACACACACACGCACATATATATATATATATATATATATATATATATATATATACGCGTGTGTATGTGTGTGTGTGTGTGTGTGGCATTGCTACTGCTGTTTCTTCAATGCAATAAAGCAATTTTATTTAGGTAAGATTTTTTTCTAGATGGAAGTGTTTCTTTTTCCAAAGGAATGGGAAAAAGGGGGGGGGGAGAAGTTGCAAGATGTGAGGCAACCATTGAAGGGGGTATCGACTCCAAAATGGTTGGGAAACACTGCCCTAATAGGTTTGTTTGCTTAATCATCCATTATCAGATCAGAAGGTCCTGGTCTGGGCAGAAGATCAAGACATCTCTATCAGAGAAACATAACTCAAATTTCAATCGATCTTTGCATGGTTTTACAAATTAGTATCAGCAAAGAGCTACAAATTGTTTTCGTGCAATTTAAAAAAAATATATTTGAAAAGTCTTTCATAAGAAGAAGCACAGTTAAAACAGGTTTAATATGTCTGTTTAAGATTAGTAATCCACGAGAAAAAATATTCTGCACAGTTAAATTTATGCCAGGCATAGTATTGCCATTTCTTTCACAAGATGAGTTAAGAGAACTTACTTTCTTATCTCAAGAATCACAAGTTATATTCAGATTGTAAGAGAATCCCCATTTTGTGCCTAGTTCAAGTTTTAATGTTTGCATTTCACAGGCTGGACACTTCTAGTTCAAAATTCCTGATTTAAGTATGTGTGGCTAAGATCAGGGCCCGATTTAGAAAATTCTTGACTATAGGCACAACTCGGGATGGGGCCCCCCTAACACTGATGTAGGCGTAAAATTTCCAAAATTGACACCCCAAAAAAGTATTCATGAACCATTGTGAAAGTACTATTTTACCAAGAATTGGCTATTTGAAGCGTAGAAGCCTAGAACATTATCAAATAACAAAAAGCAATACACCATATTAACTTCATCATTAAAACACCAATACAATGCAACCAGAAAAACTTATTAATCCCTTATGTACACTATAACATACATATGATGAACTATACATAGAATTTTACATATGATGAACCAATCAATCAAGTTTGAAAAGATATTTATAAAAATTGCTATTAAAAAAGGTAAAATTTAAAAAAAAATGAGTTAGGAATTTTTCTTTTTTTCCTTTTAAAATTAAAATATTTTGGGGGGCCCCAACATTCGGGGGCCCCTAGGCTCGGGGCTATCGGGCCTAATGGAATATCAGGGCCTGGCTAAGATCGCTGGGGCTGACGACTGTCACACCCCAGTCCGGCGTACATATGAATAGAAGGAAATAGAAACATAAATCACACAAGGATTTTTTTACTAACAAACGATGACACCGGCGATGGACGATTGATTGCAGCTCTCCTTTCTATACGGGGCTCCTTTTGCAGGTGAAAACTGACGAACTCCCCAGAATACAATCAAGTCTTATGCTGGAATCGAACCCGCGCCCCCGGAGTGGCAGGCTGATGCCTTAACCACTTAGCCACTGGACAACACTGATTTAAGTAAAGTTCACAATCGCGTAATCTTCAACATGAGAGTCTTTAATATTATCATCAATAAAAGATACATTGTGGAATCTGAGATTTGACTTTAGCATGTTTGTAGCACTGCTGGATTCCAAAATCTCATCTTATGTTTTACACCACCGTTTATTGTTCATACGAGATGAAGCTTTACGCTTTCGACTAACCATATTAATATAAATAATGTAATTATTAATGTAAAAATCATTAGCAAAACTAAATAATCACTTACTGGCAATATATACACGCAAGAAATTAAATAAAATCAAGAAGATTTAGTCTTAAAAAGAATTTTTAAAACAATAAATTAGCAGAGTCAAAAGTTAAAAACTGCGTAGCACGTGTAAACAACAATCTACTGATAGTAAATTTCACAGTTAAACGTATGCTTCTTCTTCAGCGCTTTATATTTATAATTCAGGGAGGAAATTTCAGAGTAAAAGGAATGTAAACACTGAAGTGGACGGGGCATTTAAAGGGCTGTCGAGATAATTAAAGGTATTTTTGATACACTTGCAATTGTCAGATCATCTGAAAACTTTCAACCAAGATACTAGAGGTGTCAAAGAATATTTTCAACAAAAAAATTTAAAAATCGATATTTTCTCCAATATAAGGATACCGGGTCCCCTTAAATTAGTAACCTGCTTAAAAAGCTTCTAAAGAAAAGTGTAACACATTCATGCAACGCAATAGTAAACATATTAAATATGAAACCAGCCGTCAGTTGTTCCCGTCTCCCTTCTAATTAGTCGAGACCTGTTTCCAGTGTGATTAAATAATTCACTATAAGTTAATCCAAAGAATGTAATTAATGGAAATGAAATCCTCCTGTATAGAAATATTATATCTCCATAGACGTAATAATTATATGTAATAATTATTAAGAGACGTAATAATTATATGTAATAATTATTATGTTACAAAAGTAATTAATGTATTTCCATAGATATTTCTTTTTATAAACGAAAGAAACAAGAATTTCTTTACGTAAGCTTAACTTATATGTCAGAAACTTATTTTCTATACAAATATTCACTATTTAAGGATAAAGAAAAAAAATCCCCTCTAGAATTTCATCATGACATTCATCTACAGCTTAATATCCTATATTTGCTTCTTCACAGCAATCTAAACGCCTTTAATTTAATCTTCCTCAGAATATGTTATACCGATACGTCATTTTTAGTTGCTCATAATAAATGACATGCATCTGTAATTATTGAAATAAATCACCTTAAATTACATTTTAGAAAACTTTTAGGATCTTTTTCAGGCATATATATATACATATATTTTTTTTTCTCTACAACGATAGAAAAATTATTTAAGCTCAGTTAATGTGTTTCTAATGACCATTCAGAGCGTACTTAGTAGGTGCTAATTTACTTTCTCCAATCTCTTTCTTGTATCACATATTACACATTTTCTGATGAATATTAGCAATTTCTAAATGATTCAAAGTAAATTTACAATCATATCTCTGACAAGGGGAAAAAATTATCAGAATTAATGGTGCACGTCTTTATACAAATAAAAAGGACATATAGATGATGAAAATGTTCTTAAAAATAATTAAAATAAAATGAAAAAATATTATTAAGCATTACACGACATGCTTTAGAAGCTGAAAAATAAAGTAAACGCTGCCCTTCATTGTTACTTCCATCACCCAAAAGGTATAATTTTCCTAAAAGGGTTTACACAACATAATTTCGCTGTTTCATTATATTGATTTATGTTCCACACAGCAAAATAAATTTAGGAACCATAATTTTTCACAGTATTTATCAACAATGCTCTTGAAAATGTGTGCATGTTGTTTACCTATAGTCTTATTTTCAGAAATTCCATGAAATATCTTCAGCATGTACGTTAAGTTAATACATTAATTGTTTTTCTTTTCTTTCATTCATTAATTCAAAATTCCTTCATTATTTCTAAATGATATGGTTCTGGGTTCCTAATTCAAATATATGGTGTTTCAGTTCAAGACGAGGCAAAGAGAAGTACTACTTTAAAAGTTCGATTCTGAAGTTGTAAGCGTAAGAAAGATACTGGCTTAAGACTGCTGTGCACTGTACTGCAGTGCACTCTATTGGATTCATTCACCTCAATGTTAAAATATGGAGAAAATTTGTCTACTACTTACAGCTACATAAATGCTGATAATCCAAATGGTATTTGCAGATAGCCTGAAATTTTCTGCACAACAGGATTCATGATATAAATTTCGTCCATCAAAAATATTTATGAGCGTTTAAAACACACTGTACCAGATTTTTTCCCCGAAAACTTTAAATTTTAAAATATTATTTGCCTTTTATCAAAAATACGAAAAATGCTCCAAGGTGTAACATTTCTTTCTATATTCAGGAGTATAATTTAAATAAAAAAAATCTTTAAATTCAAGTCGGCAATCCTTGGACACAGTTTCTCCATAGGTTAACATTGAGGTGAACGAATCCAATAGAGTTAGTACGCAGAAGACTTAAGGAGTTCGTTTTTCTATTTTTTTAAAGCTATAAAATATTTGACTCAAGCAGTACTGTAAGAGAAAAATGGCATAAATAAAAGAGCAAGTTCTGGCACACTGCACCGTGACAACACATCTCAATAGCCGTCATTCTTTTTAGTTCTGAAAAGTCACAGAAATGGCTCAAGTCCTGAAATTATTTAACTCTCTAAAACTTATTTATGTAATTTTTTTTACTTCCGGGAAGTTTAAATTTAGATGGAAATAGTTGCTGATTTTAAGTGGTGAGTCAAAGAAATAATGATAGTACGCGTTCCAGGAAAGACTAAGATAAAAAAAAGAGGACAAGCATATTAATAGATTATATGTTATGTAAATAACTCATTTAATTCCGTTTTCTTTTTTAAGGTAAACATCGGGTTTTCTTTCGACCTAGAAAAAATGTAAGAGTAAAAAAAAAATTTTTATTTTCATATTTTCTTTAGAATTGTCTTGGCTTATGTTTATTGAGTTATTCAATTATATGGTAGTAAACCGACAAGGGATGATTTTTTTTCTATACATCAACACAAAAAAAAGATTAAAATCCGACTACAAGTCCCTGTTAGTAATAGATGTATTATGAAAATAGATTATTGATTCCTGTTTTATCGAACAGCAATCCTGTTTAGTCGAACAGCAGTCTTTCAAATTAATTTAAAACAAACTAGATTTCGAAGAAAAGAATAAAATACATTTATAATAAAAATGGGCATAATATTACAAGGTAAGAAAATTCGTCATAGGATTTCAACATGTTGTAGAAAAAAATACTGCGGCATGCATGGTTCCAATGTGGAAGATTTATTTTCGTAGAATAAAACCTAACACTGAACTAAAAGAAAACTAAATCTTAACGTTATATGAAAGAAAACACTGTATCAAGAAAGAAGTTTAAAAATAAGCGGCAAATAAGATTATGATTGATCATAACTTACAGGGAACGTGGGGGAAAACGCAATACAGGAACACACAGTTTCTTGAAAACCATACTAAAAACTAAAGGATGGCTACTAGTTTCGAACAATTCAACAGTTTATCACCAGGCCAAGGAGATTTGGGCGTGTTTGTGTATATGGGCATTCACAAAAGCATTTGCGAATCGTCCATTTTTTGAACGACATAAAGCATTTGAATCGGGTAGTACGACAGATGCGCCATGAATAAAAGGCAAGTTCTAGCTCACTACAGTGACAACTCATCGAAATAGCAGGGATTTTTCTACTTTTTGAAAACTTATAGATATTTTGCACTTATACTTTACCTTTGGTATGTATATCTTTTGAAGTGTCACTCTAATGAATTAGATTCAAACATAGTTTTAATTTTAATAACACTGTTTATTCAAATATTTGCTTTTCAACATGAAGCATACGTACTACTAGTACGAGCTATATAAACACTTATGCAAGGCATAAAATTTCAGTATAGACACGTTGCAAAGAAATACAGTTTGAAATACTCACAATACTTGAAAGTCGACCAGCAATGCTGCTACGTAAACTTTAGGCCACAGAACGCTAAATAACTTTCGTCTAACACGAACTCGCGTAGGTTAGCATCAACCTAGCTAAGCACCTCGAGCTGCTGCTTGCAAACTCCTTTCACTTCCTTTCGCTTCCTCAACACTTCGTCTCTTTAATCTAGCTGCTTGGTATTTGTACCAACCGCGTATGCCTTGAAATTAGCATATCTTAAGCGGCTTCTTTAACTTTATTCACATAAAAGTTCGATTATTTTGAATCGAACTTTCTTATGTAAACCTTACCTGTGGTTCTTGTGTAAACCTCACAAACTACTGAAATGACTCAAATCATGAAACAATTTAACACCCCAATCCTTATTTATAAAATATTTTGTTTGGTTATTCTAGTTCTTCTGCTGTAATTTTGTCTATAGGCAATTAAAAAATGCGTCTGTGATTACTCTATAGACAACCACCGGGAGATGGCTGAATGGCTAGATCGGTGGCGTTTGGTTAGTAGCCTATGGTTCGAGTCCCAGTGTGGGCAGGGATATATATATATATATATATATATGTATATATATATATATGTGTGTGCCATATAGAACAAATGAAAATGAGTAAAGGAGATTTGGGTGTGTTTGTGTATATGGGCATTCACAAAAGAATTTGCGCCAGTTGTAAGGCTGCAAATTTTGAAGGTCTATCTTTTTCTAATGTTAACATCGTACTTTAAATAAGTGTTGATAAGAATATATACTAGTAAAACACATAAATTTGTCTTCTTTTTCCCTCCACTACCTTATTAAACTATGCACTTTAATTATCTAGTTTTAGTATAAATCTAATACAATTTGTTTTTCGTAAATGTATCTACAAAAGATTGTTTGAATTTTAATTAAATCTTTATACCTTTGTTCTTTGATTATAAATTCTGTTAATGTTTGCAATGTTCTAATTTTTAGGCAGATAATAATTACTCAAAATATCCAATATTTGCTTACACAGGATGCTTTTAATATTTTTCGTTTAAATGAGGTTAACGAGTTGAATCTCATCTTAGTTTTATTATATTCATCTTGGTATCGATAGTTCTGAAAAATGTTCTGCAATTTGAGAATGACTTTCCATATTTAATTATTTCCACCTGCTGCTACATTATTTGCAATACCTGTTATTTCATTACACAAAACTAGACTCATATCATCGAAACTAGATCTCATTGAAATATTTCCCACTTATAATGAATTATGTACATAACATAGTATGAAATAAATTTATACTTACGCGTGAAAAT
Organism: Dolomedes plantarius; assembly: GCA_907164885.2. Classification (NCBI taxonomy): domain Eukaryota; kingdom Metazoa; phylum Arthropoda; class Arachnida; order Araneae; family Dolomedidae; genus Dolomedes; species Dolomedes plantarius. The sequence continues at coordinate 153,969,076 of OU015493.1, forward strand.
ACATTTGAGCACTATAAAGGTCTAACAATTGTATATTTTATACCTTAAAACCTTAAAAATATATCTTCAGTCATAACAATAAAGGAGTAAAAAATTACTCATCATTACGTCCCGCGATACATTTTGACAAAATATTTAAATCATACTATTAAATGGCCCAAATTAAAAATAATCTTGAAAATTTCGGTATTTGACTGGAGTAAGAGACAATTATCAATTTCAAGTTATCATACTTAAGTCTAAATGTTATCTTTCGCCATATTTAGCATTTTCCGAGATTTGTTTTTTCAGGCTTTTGCTTAAGAAATTGTCTATTTACTTGTGTATATCTGTTGCATTATTGCAGATGTTGATAAGTCAGTTTTTAATGTTTTTGGCAAATTAAAAAAAAACAACTTTTGTTGTGAAATATAAAAATCTCTCAATTAAGTTTTTCAATCCAAATATTCTTTAGTTAATATTCATATTCAACTTTAAGCATATGGCTGGTCTTCAATGAAAATTTTCAATTGGGGACTAAAATATCCAATTAGGGACCAAGTAATAACTCTTTTATGAAAAACAGTATTTGCGAATACGAATAACTTAGTGTTATTTAATAATTCCACTATCAGCTTTTGCCACATTAAAGAACCAATTTTAAGTGTGATACCAACTTAAAAACATAAAATTGAATTTTTCGAACATATCAACATCTGCCATAACGCCAAAGATATATAATGTAAAGATGACATTTATAACCTTTAAAACTGAGAAGTAATAAGACATCATAATAAAAGTGTGTCGCATTGATGTAATGCCAATGTGATATGCGCCTTTATTTCATTCTTAACCTTTAGCTTATGGGGCCCATTTTTCCGATTACCTCTTTTGAACGGGAAATTTCATTTCCCCTTTGTAAGAACGGCCGTTAAGGATTATATATATACTAGCATTATTGCCCGGCGTTGCCTGGGTAGATATATAGATATAAAATTTTTCATGCAATCCATCAAAAAAATACTGGGCTGACGACTCCACTAAACGTAAGAAAAATAAAATAAACACTTCGCCCTACCCCCCAGACCAACTCTCAAACCAACCTCAGATCACCCCTCGGAACAACCCTCTTTTCCCCCGCGTATCGAATTTGACTGATTGTGGTGAAGAGGCTGTATCCACATTTAAGAGGTGCGCTTAGGGGCACAAAAATCATTAAAAAATTAATTAAAAAAACTAATTGAGCCCCAAATTTCATTTTGCTGCGTTAAGTTTCTCGGGTCTTAAACATTAACTGTTCCAAATTTGGTCCCGGTGGGTGAAACAGTCTATGATTCTATAGCGGACAAACAAACAGACGAGCTCTTTTATATATATATATATATATATATATATATATATATATATATATATATATATATATATATATATATGTGTGTGTGTGTGTGTGTGTGTGTGTGTATGTGTGTGTGTGTGTGTCGGGATACATGCTATCCCGACCCATAAGGTAAAGGTTAACAAATAGGCACAAGAAGTTTTACATCTTTATTAACAAAGAAAATTATCTTGTTGACAAAAATAGATGTTTCACTGACCATTTATTTAATGTATCAACCCACAAAATGGAGCAGAAATAATAATAGCATCCGAAGAACCAAAAATATATTCCCCTCTAAAGAAAGGCAATATTTAAAGCTTTTTAAAACCGTTGTATTTTTCGCCCTCACAAAATGGACTAGATTGATCATTTTCAGCTAATGAGATGACGAACGTTTGATCTGATAATAAGCATTTATGTATAGCTTTCAGATTTTTAACGAAGCGGAAAAAGGTTCTTTTCCAGTACATTAAAATTTTAAAAAAAAATTTTATTTTATTTTCCACATTTAAGGCTTTTAGCATTATCAATCAAAGTTGATATTAATGGATCGCCACAAATAAAAAAAAACCTTCCAATATGGTGTGAAAATAACTTGACAACAATTTTCGGTGAATAATCAGAAAAACAAATTTCGGCTAACGTTCATTTTCTTCACATAAAGCTAATGATTACGATTAGAGAACCCGAGGCTCTAAGTCCGATAACCAACGAGTGATAAATGAATATCATAAATGGAAGAACGTTAAATTTTTATTGCTAGAAGACATTTAAAATTGCTTTTAAGAAAGTTTCTAAATGAATATCAATCTCGTTTTCTTGTGGTGCATTGGGTTTTGCTCATTAAGGGTATTTTTGCTGTTTCATCAGTTTGAACTACACTTTTTTTATGAACATTTATACTACTGTGCTACCCATTAGCATAATCGTTTTCTCTTATAGGGCAATTACTTAAATTTCTCATGAATATGCAGAGAAATGATGGTAATAAAACTATAGATAGCTCTATCGATATAGAATTGTATGTAAAGATCTAATCCACCCGAATCCCAATGCTATTTTACAGATATTTACACATGTTTGCTGTATGCTATTGAGCCTTTTTTCTTCACAGTACAATTAAACGAATCATTTCAAACGGGTGACTATAATTAAGGTGAAAAACGGCCTAGTACTCTCGCATGAAAAAATGCTATGTCATCCAATAATTTGAAGACCTTATTTGAATAGTGTTCCAACTCCACTTTAAAAAAAAAATGGAGTAAGCCTCACTTTCATGTTCATACAAGTCATTTCTATATTATTTTTAAACTGGTACACATCCAGCATTATTTCTGCCGCCAACAGAGGACATTACGAATCAGACTTCAGTAGTCATTTCTCAGCGCTCATTAGACTTTAAGGTTCTGTATCTCAAAATGAACATGAATCGAGTTGGACCACTATTCAAATAAGGCCTTCTTTTATTGCATATGTTCCATGTATAGGTTTGTTTTGTTTTGGTTTGGTTTGGAGCACTATAGTCAATTTTTGCTACTCGAAGACTAATTAGACCGATACCTACTGCATACCAAGAGTGCGATTCGAACCCACAGACTTTTGTACCGAATGCCAGCGCCCTAGCCATTCGGCCATCATCCGGCACCTGTATAGCAATTTTTTGATAACTGCTCTTTTCATATCAAATAATAAATAGACATTTGATTAAAAAATAAAGTTTACGGACTCATAGAGATCCATGAAATTGTATGGAGAATGTCCAAAGATAAGGAGATCTATGAATCAAAATCTTTCAAAAGGGGCATGAACCAATTTAGATTTAAATGTGAAACATTTTGGACAGGATGAATTTTTAACGCACCTGTGTAATGATTATTGAAATACAGAATTTATACGAAAACCGACTGCGAACACGTTAAATCTGTAAACAGGAGAGTCCCACAATGAGGTCAGAGAGAGAGTGGGAGAAGGTATGATCCCTGCAAATGTTGCCCCTGAGGGCGGTCTATCAAAATTGAGGTGGTATCTAGCTAAGAAGGAATCCAACTCTTGTCGTATTATTGTAAACCGGAAACGGACCCTTCATCCCGGAAAGCCAATATGGACCCGCTGTGGAACTTTCGGCCAGGGAGCTTTGGCAACAACAACAACAACAAATTGTGTGTGAGATATATTTATCTACAGACAAATGAAGTGGTCTCAAATGAAGTGAAACAAGTCAATAACAAGTCAATACAAGTCAACAAGAATTGAATAAAGTCAAATGAAGTGGAATTTATTTCCAACTTCGACTGTTTTCTATAATAGTAAGATATCTTCAAATTACTTTTATAAAAAATAATAACACATTTAGTCAAATGGAGAACCTTGTTAGGAAAATTTATATATTAAACTTCATATTTTCTGATATTAGGACAAATCAAAACCCTTTCTAATAACACAGATTAGGAACTATGCATTATATTTTCGTTAAAACTTGATTAATTTTTTCTATCTGTGGCATCGGTTTGAGATTTCTCTATTTTAAATTTAAAAAAATTCATTTGTTTATCGAAAGTATAAATGATATAATAAAAAGCAATTCCTTTTTTATTATTTAATCTTTTTGTAACGAGCTAAAAATTAATAGCTACGATAGAGTGTTAAAAAAATACAAGCCCTCGAGCTCTTAGAATCATTTACTTACGGTAGTGAAAAAAAAAAAAGAATCCCTCAAATACCATTAAATTACGAGGACTGTCTCTAGAGAGGTCTCAAAGCAAATCATAATTATTACTTAATCATTTTTCATGAAATCAAAAACAATTAAATATTTTACTGGAAATTTATTTTGATGTTTTTTTTTTAGATGTATAAGAAAAGAAACATGGAATATAACTTGCGCTTACTTCTTGTAAAAAAACTCTACTGCGAGTCCAAAATCTGGAGAAATAAAACTTAAATTTCATTTTTAAAAAAAATTCTCAATTTATAATGAGGGAAGCGGAAGGCAGTTGAAATATTCTTCAAACAATACTTTGTCCCTAGAGGTGAGATCAATGGACTTTGAATTTTCTCTTAACTTTAAATGTCAACATGGAAACTAGTGTTACATTTTGCATAATGAAGTCCATATATTATATATATATATATATATATATATATATATATATATATATATATATATATATATATATATATATATATATATATATATATATATATATATATATATATATATATATATCTATATATATATGTAGTGCCCGGTATAAAGGGCTTAAGTCAAAAAAAGTAATTTTGGATATTTGTTAGTGTTGATAAAAAAAATAAAAAAATCTTTTGATTTGCATAAAGGGCTTAAGTCTATCAATTTTGCATACAAAAGTACATTTCTTTGTGCAAAAGTCTCAAGTCGAAATTATAGTTTTGTGATTGGTATAAAAGGCAATAACTTGGTATGTTTAAATCACTGTTTTTGACTTAAGCCCTTACACCGGGCACCATAACTATATATGTTGAAACTTCTCTCTCGTTGTATAAAAAGTGGCCGTAGAATAGGGGTGGCCAGCTAGAGAGGCGTCACTGTACTTCCAAAGTTGATTTCCTATAGGCAGTGTTCCGAACGTTACTTTCTTTAGTTGTAAGTTTTTCTCTTACTGTAGCTGCAAGTTACGTGAATAAAACTAAAACCTACCAATCACAGTCAGTAAGACATCAAAGTTCTCGTTCTTGCTTTCTTAAAATCAACTCTACATCTGTATTGCCCCTCATCCTCCTCAAGCAATGGTTTCAGTCTCAAGTCGATGGCCTATGTGTAATACTGAGGTAGGCCCTGCCATCTAGCTGGTCACTGGCTGCGTGCCTTGCTTGCTCCAACTGACCCCGTCTCGCATCCAAACTGTACAAGGGGTGGTAGATTCATCCTTATACCAAGTACGAGTGCTACGGAATCGTCTGGAGTAGGGGCTGTGATGTTGCAGGTAGGTCCAGGGATGACCAGCTACTCCCACCAGCGCCTGAGGGGGTTCTGCCAAAACGAAAAATAAAAAAATTAAAATTTAATTTGTAGTATTATTTAAATAAATTGTTGAAACAAGTTACATTATGGCTCATATGTATGTTAGTCGAGAAATTAAAGCATTTTTAATCTTTGTATCGAGTATTGGAGATATTTAATTGATCATAAAATGAAAATAGCAAATTATATCGTTGATTAAGTTTAATTATACTTGTATTTGTTGCTTAATGTAAATGTTCTGTGGTAATAGTTTTTATACACACGGTATGTAAAGGAATGAAACAAATAGAGTTACAATTCCGACGAAATATTCAATAGTTCTTTTTATTCTTTTAGGGTGTAGTTAAACGTCTAGGTATCCAAAAAAATTTTTGACTTTTACAAATATACGTTCTAAGATGTTTCGCATAATTTCAGTGTAAGTAATAAAGTCTAAATTATTCCAAAAGATGATAATGAATGTGAAGGCTTTGTTTTATATTAATGAGGTTGTTTTAAGTTTGTTAGTATATGAATTAATGTTGCTCCTATGTAATGATTTTTTAGTTTTTTTTTAGCAAAATTTTATATTTTTCAAAAACGAGACTTTAAGCTAATCCTAACATATCCTATATGAGTACTATGTATAAAGAAATTACAGAAAATTATATTGTATCAATGTAATTGGATATTAATACTTTAAGACGCGCATTTTGCTTTCTTGAAAAGTATCAAAATAATGTTGTTTAAAAATTAAGGTATATGAGAGGGATTTTTTCTAAACTTTCCTAGCCATTTTAGTTTGAATTCTGAATAGTGAAGTTTATATTTTATCAACTGTCTAGCATTATTAAAGAAAATTATTCATAATTTTTGTTTTTTTTCTATTACGAATTAAACAAGCTTACATTAATGCATTTAGCAACGGTTTAAATTTTTCCTTTATTGTTAAATCCGAGAAATAAAAGGTGTAAATTGAAATCCCCTGAACAATTAGATTATGAAAATAATGTTTTTAAAAAAAGTCATTCTCAAACAAATTAACGAAATTTTCCACTTGGTAGGAAGACTTTAATTTTGGTCATAGAAAAATTCAACACGTGCAATTATTTGTTTTAAGTAATATACATTTTTTTTCCAAAAGTAAATGTTTATTTATTTTAAATTTGCTACGAATGTGTTGAAATTCTTCTAATGTAGAATAACGGTAGAAATAAAGATAAAGATAGAAAAAAGGATAGACGCTGGTGAGAGTACCCAGTAGCAAGCAGTAGATTTTCATATTTGAAAGCATAGGAGACACAGAAAGGAAGTAGAAAACACTGAATAATGATTATAAATACATGCAAATTAGAGAAAGTTATCTGTATACACTGACACATCAAATATTTCAAATTACTAAAATGAAATATAAGGAAAAATAGCAAATGTAGGAAAGTGAAACTCTAATCTTTTTATTGTATTTCAACAATCAATAACCTTTTTATGTTCCTGAAATGACATTAAGTTACCTTATGCTTCTCTTTCAATTTTTTCAAACTTAGTTCTAAGTGCTCTCACTTGATTGCTTTGATAAATATCGGTCTCTAATCATATGAAGACTTTTAAATTTTGGATTTTAAAATACTGGTTATAAATAGTGAAAAAGGGAGCAGTTCTGTTATACTTATGCTTTCTCTTTGTGACAGATATATTGAAAAGCGCGGTTGCACCAATATATTCATGGTATTCAGAAACTTTCTAAAATAGTTGTTTTTAATATGATTAATGGACTAAATGTTTTGTAATTGGAGATTAATATCTTGTAAAATAAAATTACCCATAAGTATTAGCTAACAGCCATACATTGGCTTCCAATTATTTCTAAAAATAAACTCTTAAGCAGCATCAGATGCAAAGATATAAGACAACTTAATCAATTAGTGTGACTTATTATTAAGCTCCCTCAGAATATACAACAATGAGTTAGATAATATTAATGAAACTTCAAGAACCATTACCTTAAGTTTTATAAACCTTAGTTTATAACTGATTTACAATAACATTGACGTTTTTTAAAATATCGCATTGTGTAAACCCTAATAAATGAGGGACTAGCTGCCAATGCGTTTAAAGTAATTATAACACATTAAAATGATTTTAAGATTTGAAAATTTTAAAGGAAATAACTTCTTAAAGCAGCATCAGATGCAAGGCCTATACGACAACTTATAACCGATTCGTGTGACTTATTATTATGCTCACTCACATCTACAACAATGAGTTAGATAATATAAATGAAACTTGAATGAACCACTACCTTAAGTTTATAAGCCTTAGTTTATAACTTATTTACAATAACATTGACGTTTTTTAAAACATTACATTGTTAAAACCCAAATAAATGAGGTACTAGCTGCCAATGCGTTTAAAGTAACTATAACAGGTTAAAAGGATTTTAAGATCTGAAAATTTAAAAAGTAAATAAACTCTTAAAGCAGAAGCAGATGCAAAGCCTATAAGACAACTTATAACCGATTCGTGTGACTTATTATTATGCTCACTCAGATCTACAACAATGAGTTAAATAATATAAATGAAACTTCAATGAACCATTACCTTAAGTTTTATAAACCTTAGTTTATAACTGATTTACAATCACATTGACGTTTTTTTAAAATATCGCATTGTGTAAACCCTAATAAATGAGGGACTAGCTGCCAATGAGTTTAAAGTAATTATAACAGGTTAAAATGATTTTGAGATCTGAAAATTTTAACGCGTCTCAATTTGAATACATTTTGATAAATTAATATTTAGCACGTACAGTAAGACGTTTAGATATCTTAGGTATGCTTATTTTCTATTTTTGATAAGTCTCTAAAAGCCGATGATGCTTCAAGAATGATTCTCACTTAAAATCTCTCTAAATAAATTTTCGAAAGCAGATTAATGTATATTTCGTGAAATGATGTTCTGCAAAGTAGGGTAATGTCACATCTTAAATTCAGGACTTTTTAAAAGATTAAGTTTCATTATTGCCGGCAGCTATGTTTGATAAATGCAGATTTCACACATTGTTTTTATGGAAATAGAATAATCATTTTTCGAGAATTGGACCAGAATAGTGCTGCTAAGAAAATTAAAGAATTTTAGATAAATAGGATGCAGAAATTTAATTTAGAAGAATAAAATTACATTTTCATTGTTACATAAAACTCGGAAAAGCTGAATGATTAATTTTATCTTATTGAATATCTTCTATAATTTGTTCATGTATAAAAATGTGGTATTTAATAAGTGTGGATAGGTAAAACGAAAGTAGGAATGTCACTTATTTTACTTCAAAATAAAGAAAAATAAAAGTTCAAATGAAATTTTATTTTGTTGAACGGCTAATTTTTTTTATTCTTCAGATATCGTCTATGAATTTTAATAAAAATATAGGATAAGCAAATATCGCATAACGAAAGATGAAAATATTTTCATCTCATAATTCAAAGTTCAATATCCTATTATTTTAACGCACATCCTTTCTGTTGATTAACAGCAGAATTCTTGCATACTGTCCAATTTTAAAAAAGTGATTGATTGTCAGTCACAGGATCGTAATAACAGTATATTTATTGTTCATTAAGATTTTAATAATAAACCAGTTTTAAACATTTTCCCTTTCTTTTCCTTTCAGTCCAATGATTTGTCATTTGTTACAGTATCCTACAAAAATAATGTTGAAAGTTATAAAAGACTAACTGGATGACATGGATATGATGAACATATTTGGCAAAGGCCTTAAAATGAACAGCAACTTCTCTTTGTTTGAACAGCTAGGCTTACAAAGTTTATAATGACTCTAAGCTGAGAGTAATTTCTCACAAACTTCTCATTGGGAGATTATCTAAAAAAATTTATAAACATTGATGTTGCTTCCATACTTTCATTTTTGGTTAATTATTATTACATACACATCATCCGTTAGTTGGATAATAACTTTACATAATTTTTTAAAGTATTGCTTAAAACAGCGTTTTTCAAATTCTGTGCCACGACATTTGGCTGTGGTTACAGTCTCAAAGGTAAAATTTTTTACAACAAAATTTCATAAATTAATGATGAGATGCTATATTTCAAAATGAAATGAAATTAGAAGTAAAAGATGTTTAAAATAGCTAAAGGTTTAATCGCGTGTTTTTGTATTTAAACAATATTCGTTAAAAAAAAAGAATTTAATGGGATAGACTTGACGATCGTTTATCCCTTCAACCAGCAAATTTAAAGAAATTCAAATTTAGCCCTGAAAGACTAAATAAACATCTCATCTTCATAATAGAAAATGGAGTCTATATCAAGACTTTTTGGTCGTTTAATTTCAGCAGGACACATTGACAAGTACATAAGTTCACATAAGTACTGTTAAATCTGGATTTAAGATCGTCCATGTTTTTTTAAAAGCACCAGTTATACATCTCCCTTGAGGAAAATTTAAAACACATTCTAGTATCGGCATGTCTTATGGTGATAGTTTAGTTATTACTATTATTATTATCATTATAATATTCGTTGAATGGACGATAGCTCTATAGACTCCTCCAAAGAAGCTTCATAATCTATATTAAATTGCAATTATTTACCTCACTACAAGAAATTATTCAGAAGCCGTTCTTTTAAACGTTTGAGTCACCCGACGATTTGGGGCCTTTTTTATTGAGATTCTCGATTCTTGCTACAATGTTTTCTGAACATCTACAACCTATTTTATTCTTTACCGTTTGTACTGAAATATAGTACAACTTACCTACTTTATATCAATAGACTACGGGAAATATTTTCCTTGATTTTTTTTAGTATTTTTTTAACCAGATACCAAGTTGAAAGATGGACGTTGTGAACTTCATTTCAATTTATTTAGGGGTTCAGTGACGATAAAACTTCTAAATTTAAACATCTTAAAGTTTTCAAAAGTTTAATGCAGAAAAAATTGACAATTCAGATTTTTCATCGAGAGGGTATATGAAAACTCTCATTAAAAAGTTGGTAAACTGAAATTTGAAAACGAAACGGTTTATACTAGATTAAAGACAAAAATAAATAAATAAAATAAATAAAGATCTTTATAAGTGAGTAATTTATTACTCATTATTACTGAATGCTCGAAACCATGGAAAATATGCAAAAGAAGAGTTGCATGGTTGTATACGAGGGAATTTGGCTTAATATAATGACCAGCAACCGATAGTTTGATACGCTTCACGAAAAGTTAATCAGTCTGCTATAGAATTCCATTTTAACAATATTGGATATTTGGTTGATTCGGATTACAAATATATTCTTTCTAAAGGAGGGTTGTGATAGTATGTCTAAAAACATTGACATTGAAGAACGAATTTGGTTAGTAATAAATGAATAAAGGCTATTCAGTATCTTATCCTTTCCAATAGGGTATTTCCCAGTCTTAACCTATATTAGTGACCCCCGCCCCCCAGAATATTTAACAGTTTTCAAAGGACTTAATTCACTTTAGATCTTTTATACTTTCCTTTTGATTTTATACGACCACAGATATACTTTTGCAACCTTCCACAGTTCTAATGGATACTTCTATGCTTAATGCAAGAATAAATAGCTATTTAAATATGATAAAGTTTTTCTTCATTTGTTTTCTTGTTTTCTTAAGCTGAAAATTATCGCGTAAGATTGAATATCTATCTACGTGGGGTTTTGTGCTTGGCTTAATTATTCTACTATAAAGACAAAAAAGAGGGTTTTTGGAATCAGCTTATATAATCTTTAGCTTACGGGGCCTATTTTTCTGATTCCCTCATTAGAAGGAGAAATTTCATATGTCCTTGTAAGAACGGCCTGGAAGGGAGTAATATATATATATATATATATATATGAATACCGGCCCAAGGATGAACATATATATATATACATATATATATATATCTATATATATATGTTCATCCTTGGGCAAGTATTCTTTCGATACATGATATCCCACCCCGTGAGGAAAAGGTTAATAGTTACAATGCGATTCAAAGAGTTTTCTAAGTTCCTCAATAAACTTAGAATTTTACCAGTATAGTACAAACGTACCTTGACAGCCACTGAGATGTATATTCTCAATTACCAAAGAATCTTATTCACAAAAAGAGTATAAACTTACACAATTTCACTGGCTATCATATTCATAGACCTATTTGTGTCGTCGTTGATTTAGGCCGCTCCATCTAGTTTTCATTGTTGCGCGGTAACAAAATGCGATGCACAATAGTGATACAATACGAACTTGTGCAACATTCATTACATAAATAAAGCTTCTTTCATGATACGATAAATATCCAGGTGTAACTCAAATTCTTGCCAAAGTGTATGTAATAAGTTCAGTGTGATAAGACTCATGCAAAAAAAAAAATAAATAATTAAATAAAATATTGTAGCCTCGACTAAACAGTTCAGGGAACTAAAATACCCTTTGTATGTGCTAATTGATGTCACATGACTGTAACAATACGCCGAAATGTACCTCTTTCGTTCCATACCACAGTTTCTTGATACTAAATAGAAAAATGAAGTTAAATCCGTCCTATTTCAAACTCCTATAACGATTTTAAAATACCATCTACTTAAAGTCACCGACAGTTGGTGATACGCCTTAATTAAAAGTTTTACTTGTTCGACATACTAGACTCATTTGGAGAAAACTGAAACACGTATTTAATATTAACTATACAGCTTATTTAAGAGAGTTGATCATTATTTAATTATAATGTTTGCAGAAATTTCTAAAATTTCAATTTCTTAATATAGCTCGTTTTACTTTTCTTTTTACATCTTTACATGGCGCATACGTTACATACATTGAAAGGAAGATTTAATGGATTTTCTAGGAGTCAAATGTCGAAAAAAGGAGCGAAAAAATTCCGCTAAGGAGAACATGAGAAGGTGGGCCTTTCTCGTTTATTTTGTTTCGTGGTGTAAGCTAATCGACGAGATAATATAGGGGCATTATGATATGAGAAAAGTCATACAAGATTCTTCTTTACAAGAGACTGTGGAATCCTTGTGGCTAATCAGTACAATATATTAGTGTTTCTTTAAAATAACAGCGGAATTCATTCATATAAAATTCTTTTAGGAACAAAATTTTAATGACAGAAAAGGATCTTATTATTTTGTTTTTAACAAACATACCTTGCTTCTTAGTTTTTTTTTATAATTTTTTAAAATTTCATTTATCATGTCCCGCTGATCTGTGTCATTTATAACCTGATCTATAAATTATTAGATGCGTGCTTTAACAGGCCTTTACTATAAATTTAAAATATTTATTCGTTATAAAGTGCTACTGATGTATAGATATTCTTGTATAGTCAAAAAAAACATTTGGTAAAAGTGTTTTCGTATTATTTTACAGCATTATTCTACTGTGTTTTCAAGGAAAAATATACGATATGCAACATTCCGCTAAAAAGCATGGGAAATTTACATAAAAGGAATATTTAGTCACTGTGGACTACATAATTCTTAAAATGATTGATGATATATATTTCACAGCACGTTTTATAAACGATTTTCGAAAAAGAGGATGCAAGTGTAATTCGCTTTTGTTCTTTTTTTCGGTGAAAATGTTAAGGATTAGTTCCAGAGGTTTGGGAAATCCTTTTAATGCGTAACAATGAATTGAAATAATATCATTTATAAAAATTACTGAAAATGAATCGTAAATTAATTAAGTTAATACAATTAAATTATCAGCAAAGTCGTAAACAGCATTGTATTGTTATTAGAATGTTTAAAGCTCGTAAATTTCTTAAAATATACAAAATTTAAATAAATCGCAAGTTTTTCTCATAAAGAACCCTAACGTTAATCCCACTGGAGTTTCTACAATGATGAAAACCATGCTTTCTTACTATTTAGGGGTATGCTACACTCCTGATGAGTCATGTTGTTTTGCACTGTGTTCAGTCAACTTCCATTTAACCAATGGTCTTGGCGTATTTTGGCCGAGTGTAACACATTTATATTATTTTATTATTTTAGCCCTTTTAATATAATATTGCCTGACAGTAAAAATAATGAGCAAATATATATATATATATATATATATTATTATATATATATATATATATATATATATATATAAATGAACTTCTGATTGGATAGACTCCAGCAACAGCAGGCGATTCTCAACCAATTTTATGTCGAAGCCCCCATTTGGTTCACCTCCAGTCCCCCTTCTGTATTGGCCTAAAAAACATTAGAAACGCCAGTAAAATACATTGTTTGAAAAACCATCCGCCTTACCCTCTCTTTTGAATATCCATCACGCCTCCTCAGGAGGGAAGCGCCTCCAAGGTTGAGAACCACTGATCTACATTAAAGATGTATCTGATTGAATTGTTCCTCTCAAGCACACAGGTTTATAATGAAATCGTGTGAATCAATTGACTCCACTGCCATAATCACAGCTTTAGAGAATTTCAGACGCTTTATTTACACGAAAGGCTTTAATCTATAATTGGTAAATTGGTTACCCAGCTTAATCATTCTAGGATTGGAATTCGAAATCACTGACGCTAGCGTTTGAATAAGCTTAAATTAAGAAGAAAATAAGTCTTTTTGGCCAACAGGGGCCGAAATACAAATTATAATTTCTTCTATAATTATAATACAGTGCATAATTTCTTAGACAGTGGCCTGTAGTAATCCCGCTTAAAATTAAATAAAAAACGAAGGGTAAGAATGCAACTACAGGAATAAAATCAACCTTATTTCTGTGTGTTACTCTCGTATATTTGACTATAGGTGAGAATGTCAGGAATTTTAAAACTGGAACTTATTTAGAATTTTAGTGCCTTCAGACAAAAAATGTTAAAGATTATAAATTGCATTACTAGACCGTATATCCCTAATACAACGCCATCTTAAAATATATTTATAAGCTTTAATAACTTTTATGATTCTTAAAAACATGCATTTTCATGCTCGCGTGTACTGAAATTCGTCGTTATTACGGAATAGTTTGTTGGAGGGTCACAGTGACATTTTTGAGATACTGCTAAATGGTACAAGTTAAACTTACCAACTCTTAGGAGTGTTCAAAGTAGTTCCCTCCAAGATCAATGCACTTTTGTAGGCGAATTCTCCAAAGATTAAATGCCTCAAGCCATCCATTTCTTGGAATAGATTAAACATATGCTTTTATAGTCTCATCAATCTACTTTTCGAAATGAAGACAACTTCCACGTAATTTTTGTTTTAGATTAAAAAATAGCCGAAAGTCTCACATAGCAAGATCAGAAGAATAGGGTGGATGTTCTATCACTTTGATGTTTTTTTTTTGTTGTTGTTCAAGAAATTCGACTGTAATCCTTGCTGTATCAGAAGATGAATTATCATGGTGATGCATGAGTCTTCTAACATTCACCTCTTGAAGAATTTCTGGAATTCAGTCTTTAGTACCAAATAATTCTACTAACATATGCCTAACATATGCCTAATTGGACTTTGTATTTACTGGGCTGAAATGACAGGTAGAAATAAAGGAACTATTGCTTCATTTTATTCTTTATGATAGTGGTATAAAGTTATCACTGGAGAAATCTATTACAATATATACCGTTGCATTTCTTGAAGTTGTTTCTTGTATTATCTTCAGAATAGGAATTAAAAGAATTTTTTTTTTTTTTTGGGGGGGGGGTGCACAACTGAACTATAAAGGGGGATTTCAACAACCTTCTATGTAATCAACGTCTTCGGTTAGATTTTTCTGAGAATGAAAGCATGAAAAGCTTCGGCCACTAACTAATGGTTTACATAAAATATGTCAACCTGTTACTGTGTGTCTTAAAACACCAGCTACTTTATTTTACTTCCAAGTGCAGTGTCAGTTCGACATTTTTGGTTCAGTCCTAAAGTCAGTAGCTTTGCAGTGTTTTTAAGAAGCAAAGCCACAGTCATAAATCACCTTATTCTTTAACTTCCGTTGCTCCTTTACTAACTATTAAAGACTAGAGCAATAAATTAAGAGTAGATTCAAAATAACGGATTAAATTTTATAAATAAAATTAGCTTTAAAAAATGAATTTGTTTTTATTTATATTTTGAATACTGTGATACATTATGAAGTATATATAAATTATTATTTTGAATGCTGTTGTCACAAGAAAAAAATTACATATATTTTTAAAAAATTTCATTTATTACAGTCTGTAATAATTATTAGAGAATACAGGAATAAATTAAGATTGGATTCAGAATAACGAATTAAATTTCATGAATAAAAATTATTTCGAAAGTAATAAATTTAATTTATTTATATTTTGAATATTGTGCTATTTTATAAAATATTTAAATTATAATTACGAATGATGTTGTCACTAGACAAAAAATTACATATATTTCGCATTTAAGTTATCTCCCAGAAATTTATGTGCCGAAACGCAAGGCTCTGGAACCTATAATTAGGGTAAAACTCTCGCCCATGACTACTGAGAATGTCGGAGGTGCATAATTTTATAAATATATCTATTTGTTTTCATCATTAATGTATTAATATTTGATAAAATAATATTTACGGTTATTGAAAACGCATCATTACGTAACATTTCCCGAAAACTCACCTTCGGGGTGCGTGGAAAATGTAAATATCCTTCATTAAGCTGATTAAATTGCTTAATAATGCAATGATCAAAATTTATGCCTAAATGATTTCGGTATTCATTAGACGCCTAATTGATCTCAAATTATGTATCGCCACTTATGTGCAGAAGTCGGCGGAAATCTGTTAAAATAATACATGGTTCAATTTCTAAATGCATCGCGGGAGAATTTTTACTAGCAATGCTTATCTACATTTTATCAAAATCTTGTTTACAGCTTTAGGAAATAAAAAGTCAAAATGTTCAAAATTCAATACTTTACCCGACAGGAAAAGTTTTTAAATAAATACGATAATCGATTTGCGTTAAAACTTCAAGAATTTGCACAGAAAAAACAAAGTTTAACAAAGAGAGCATTCGCCATCAGATAAGAATTTCAATTATGGAATACATAAAAGTGTGTTATTGATTAAACTTAGTAGGGCGGGGGAATACAGACGAAACATTGCTATTGTTTTATAAAACGCGATTCAGATGTTAAACAAACGGAAACGTGATTTGATTGAAAGTATACATTTCGAATGTACTTTCAAAAAAGGACGACGGCAAAAATGAAATATTTAAAGAATGTGAACGGTGTTAAAAATTACTGCAATTCCAGAGTACCTAAAGAACATCGGGCGTCTCGAAATATGAAGATCTAAATCCATTCCATCATCCTGGCAGAAAATCAATATAAATCCTCTGTCATATGAAAACAACATTCATATATATATATATATATATATATATATATATATATATATATATATATATAATATATAATATATATATATATATATATATATATATATATATATATATATATATATATATATATATACATATACATATATATATATATATATATATATATATATATATATATATATATATATATATATATATATATATATATATATGTATGTATATATATACATATATATATATATATATATATATATATGTATATATATATTCATATATATATATATATATATATATATAGCGAAATTTACTTCTTCAGTCAAATGAAAGACATCAAGATATCTAGCACTTTTTCTTTACGGTCATAAAAAGTAAAAAAGGCATTTCTAACAAACGTGCTAAAAATTTAGCTTAAGTACTCGCTGGAGAAATACACGAACTATGCACTTATTTTCAACTTGCTCGAGCATTACAAGTATAAAACAGTATTCAATTTTTTCCTGCCCTATTCCAATGAATGAAATGTATATGGGCTGCATATTTGTGGGTTTATATTCCTGTAACCATGGAATCAAAATGCAGATGAAAAGATGTCTGATATAATCAATTCCAAGGACCATCCATGTAATTCCATGTTTCCACGTTGGTAGAACCTCCATGATTGGAGGGAACTTCAGGCAAGACGTCTCATCAAGAACAACCCATATATGACTACTCAAGTTACAATAAAGTTTCAACGTTAGATTTAATATTGCTCTTCTAAGACTGGGGAATTTCCATAGTGTTGGTAAAATTCTCTGAAGTTTATATCATTGGATCTTAAACCTTTTCGTGTCGTAGATCCCTTTGACATTCGAGTGAAAACTATGGACCCCTCCTTAAGATAATGAATACTCATGAAATGAATCGTTTCAAACAAAAAATTTGGTAATGTAATCAAGCAAAAACTAGTGTTAAAGAGTCTTAATGTATTCTATCACCTTGGTATTCTAGGATTGGAAGGATATGCATAAAATAAAATACAAATGGTCACAAAAGATATTAATATATCATTAAAGTGAATTTATGATTTTATAATGTATTTATAATTTGATAACGGATTATTAACCAAATGACTACTGCACAGTTGTACATCTGATTAAATTCAAATTCAAAGACTACTACGTTTTTTTTTATTTCCAAATTTAACGCATACAGTAGTTTTAGTTTCAAATTGAAAGTCTGAAAATTTGTATCCTGCCGCATGAGAGAGTGTATGAACTATATATCTCCTCCAAGTCGGCGGTCCCCTGAAATTTTATTCACTAACCCCCAAGGGGTCTATGGTCCACAGGTAAAGAAACCATGATCTAGAGAGAAGGGGGTTACACTCAAAATATTATCGTCCGACAAGCCTTGGGGGTTTGCTGAGTAAAAAAGGCCGTTGCTGTGATAAAAGGCCGTTGAAATGCTTGGGAAAGAGGTATTTTATGTTATGCTCGAATTTTGGAATTATCCCAGTGATAAATGCATCACATGTGTGCCTTTAATTTTAACAATGAATATGCACACATATTTTACCCTGCCTGACATCAGAAAACTGTAGAAGTCCATAATCTACAGCCACCATTAAAACCTGCAAAATCTGAATATCCTAAACTTTATAAGAGTTCTTTAAATTCCGTAAATTTCAAAAATGAAAGAAAAAAAACAAATGTATATTTTCTGAAAACTACAATAGACAATGAGAAACACAAATTACTATGAATATCAAACAAATGTTAGTACGCAGTTAAGTTACACTGATAATATTTGGTCCAAAGCTTCATTAAGTATCACAAAAGAGAAGTAAATAAAATCTAGACCAGAGAGCTTATTGTGTTTCATTCGAGAAAATGAAAGGTCATCTCGTTCTGCTTTTATCTGGCACAGGGCGGAAATTAAAGAGTACGTAGCTTTCTTCTTCCCTTAGAATTCTCTAGGATTTTACTTTAATGTCACTGTTCTTTGATATACCAACATGGATCAATGAATAATTTAATCCTACAAGTAAAATTTATTCAGTTTCAGTATAACATTTTAAGGTGTAGATTTAAAGACAATTTTGCAAAGATATTTAAATCCTAGATGTTTCTAAGGAATTAAATGAAACAATAACACCATTTTTTAAAATATAAGCATTTATGGTATTTATGCATCATCTTATATATGAAAATATTTATGGTCCTATCATGCAGGTATATTCATGTTTTATTACCATAATAAACTGTTAAATATTTGTATTTACACTTTCAAATTTACTCTTTCGGTTGTTATATCTTGCATGATGGAAGATTCTAGTTAAAGTGCCATATAAATTTCACGAAGCGCATTAGAATGTAAAGTACGTAGTAGATTTAATTTTGTATACTAGGAAATCCATAATTAAGCGTATTTGGGGAACAGATGTATAGAAGCAAAGTCTTGCTATCTCAGTTTTATCTGTATGATAATCGAAGAGGTATCTACAGGGCTTCAGCATTTTATATTAATAGAAATTCTCTAAATCTATATTGCTCATATATGTGCTTAAATATTTGTTCTTGAAGACTTGTTGGTAAACAGACTGATAATACATATGACGTACTGCTGAGCAGGGCCGCCCAGAGGGGGGGGGGTGCAACTGGGGCCCAAAAAAATTTTTTAAATTTATTTATTAGATTTCCTCCGAAAGAAAATTCTGAACCGTACTTCAAAATTCAAAATAATCTCCTGATAAAAGCCCCCCCCCCCAAAAAAAAGATAAATAAATAAATAAATTATTCGATTAATCAGATTTCTTGGGGCCCCCAAACAGAAGTTTGCCCCAGGCCCCGTAAAGTCTCTGGGTGGCCCTACTGCTGAGTATAGAAGTATTGGAACGATTTCTACATAAATATTAAAATATAGAATATTTAGCCAGTAATTCCCGTCAGAAATGATTCAAATACGTTTAAATATGCTAATAATTTAAAGAAACTGGCATTTCGCTTTTTCATTTAAATATGTGAAGTAATTAGAGATCAATTGTAATAAAAAAATATAAGCATTAAAAATTACCTTTGCTGCCCTCATCCAAGATCTCTCATAGAAGCCAGCTGACACAGTTATAAGGGAGATAATAACATAATAATAATCACTTGCACGCAAGTTTTCAAAAATTAATTAGCCCGCCATAATTAAGAAAAGTAACAGTTTCTCTGGACACAAAAGTACAAGAGTCATCAAAAGTCGAAAAATGCCGTAAAGCAATGATGGATCCCTCCAGCATTCCACAGAGGGGAAAAAGAATATCCGGGTGCATTAATTAATTTATTCGAGTATTTAATTAAAGGGCCCAGAGCATACACTTGGTTAAGCAGTGCCATGAAATGACAGGGTTCGGATGAAGAATTAAATGATAAGAAAGTTAAGAACGAAAAAAATATAGTGCACATATTACAAACATAACTTCTTTCATTTCGCTTTCATTTATGAGAGTAGAAATACCATGTAATTCTAAAAAATTCTCTTTGCGGTTAAAAAAAAATTAGATATCGCTTGGTTTGTAATAGTTTCTCGAAATACTCACTAATTTATTACCGTATGTGTTATATGGAATGTTGGAATTAAACATTTCTTAGAAATTGATTTGTGTTTTAATTACTTTATACGGATTTTAAATTACCTACATAACGAGGACACTGGAATATTCGCTTCTAAAATAACTTTACAAATAAAATTAAACATAATGTTAGCACTAACTGAGAAATATCTCTCATCGTTATGGTTGGTTTTGACTTCAGTTTGTTTAGACAAGTGAAAAAAAAATAACACGGTGTCAAGTTAAAAACAGTGTCTATTAAATTTGCCCTTAGGAATTAAATTTAAACTTAAATTAATTAGCCAGTGTGTTGCAATAACCATCATATAAGACCTCAATAAAACCCAGGTATCCAAAACTTCACGATGTAAATGTACAAACTAAACTAACTCTGAAATTACGATTGTCCTTCCTTAAAATGTAAATACTACGTCAAAAATAAACACGATGATTATTTGTGAATTCTCAAGAGTAGCTGAAACTTAAAAGTACATTGATTTTCCCAAACTTTTAGTAAAATAGCGTTCCTCTTTAATATAGCGATCTAACTTCTCGAGAACATGATGACAGTTTAAGAGGAATAGCATTTTCTTGTTCCTGACTCCAAAGCCGCTTGTTAATCTTTAAAACTCTAACCCTGGAAGATAATGTTATTGTTTCATGTTAAAACTTAACAGTCATTCGTTCCGCTTCATTTGCACTCATCATTGAGGTTTCATTATAAAATTACAACGGAAAACATATTTTTGCCATATTGCTATTAAAAAGTCTCTTCATCTAACATACATTTGATATTTACCACACAACTAATACCTGCTCAGTTTCACTTCTGCAAAGCATTTGTTGTGAAATTCATTTCTCTGAATCTGTTTTATAATTGTTTCTAGGATTACCAAATAAGTAATGCGAAATGTACGATTGACTATTTGTTAATGGTGCATAAGGTCTATGGAAATAAATGGTGCATAACATACGGCGATCTTCGCGTACTTTTCTAAGTTCTCAAAATTTGAATTTATATATGTAGCTATACGTGTACGCATCATTTGAATAATTACTGCATAATAACTGTTCAGCCGCGATATTGCACTATATATAGCTGGTAACAATTATTTGTTTCTAGTACAGGTTCTCTGTCTATAAAGTGGTATTAAAACACTCCAACGAAAAGTTTCTTTTTCTGCAACGCACCCACGAATGATAATCTTGCAGAAATGCTTGTAACATAACTGTAAAGTTATTAATAATTCTCAGATTTTATTGCATGTCTGCCAGAAAATAATATTGCCGTTTAATTATTTGCTCAATGTCTGAAAGATTTCGATCACGGTAAAGATTGTCAAGCAACCTTTCATTGCCCAAAAAGGTTTTATTCCAAAATGAATCTTTAATTGCACTGTTGTCCGTGGCATTACACATGCTTATAACTATGTGATCAAAGTATCAACATGAAGCGATCCACGCAATTAGTATCTGACCCTTCTGGAAAAAAAACTGTGTCAGAAATTATTTTACCTTAAGTTTCGTTGAAAATTTTTACTATAAGGAATAGACCTCCGTACTATCAAGCAGTACCTATTGTTAATGTAAATTTTATATGGCGACGTTACAACTATTTGCTTCTATAATAGTTTCTAAGCTTTTATAATAGTTTCTATAATAGTTTCTATAATAATTCACTTGCGTAAGTGGGGTCTCTCTTCAATATAGCTCAGAAACTTAACGTGTTTAAAATTCATGAGAACTTGTGACACTATATCTGTAATAGAAAATAATTCTGTTCCAAGTGCTTTCTCTCTGTTTGGCAGTCAACAGGGAATATTCATGGTGTCTAAGCTATAATTTAATAGTTGTAAAACACTAATAGCACTAAATTCATTGCATAGAAAAATATTAAAAACTGTAGGTATCAGTATCGAGTTTCTGTATAATGTGTGTAAATAAAAATTAGAATACCCAAAATTCAGGTAAAATTTCACCTGGTAATCGTAAAAAAGTTTGTTCAAGTGTTTTATAGTAAGTATGTACCCCAGTGTATTGTAATAGGTGAACGGCTAAGCATTTTCTTTTTATAACTAAAAGTATTATCTGATTATCTTAAAATTTCTGTATCTACAAGTAATCTGTTCCACCTTATCTGCTTTAAGTGTCGTGCCTCTAAAATACTAATGTATAGTATTCGTTTCAAAGTACCTAGCATATATAAGTAAAGTTATTAAAGTTAATGGTCATAGGAAGTTTTACTAGCATAACTTTAAATTTATTATATTTTGCTCCGACTAAATGTGTTTCATAGCTACACAGCGACAGCCATTTTGCTTCCAAATCTTCTCTAAGCTGCTGTTGAACATCAGTTATTAGAATACAACAATGGTTTAACAGTGTTTGCATTTTACTTGAAAGCATTCCCTTAGCATCTTAAAACCGAATGTATTTTTGCAAATGTATCAAGTTAATTTTTAAGAAACTCCGTAAAGAATTTGCGTTTTTAATACCATAAATATTTGAACAAAGTTTTTGTCTTTTACATAATAGCAATGGCTATTTAGTTTTACATTTTAATGTATAACTCTGTAAATGCTAAAACACAAAATGTAGTTTGTGTAGTTCTTAATCTGGTACAGAATGTTTTTCACCTGTTTAAAAACAAACTCCTGTGTGTTTTGTTTCCTTTTCTTCCCTTTGTAATACAGAAAAGAATTTGTAATTTGCTAAACTTGGAGAAATGTTTGTATATTTCTTATTAATTTTTTAGTCTGTTTATATAAAACGTTGTTCCAGGGTATGTGTACAAGGTGCTTTGTATCCCTTCTTATTCGTTTTCATACATTTTCATATACGTAGTTAAGAAAGTAATTAGAACATTTTTGTTGCTATGTTGCGTGTATACTCGATAAATTGTATGTTATTCTTTTTTTTAACTTTCTTATAATTACTAAATATAATCACACTTGCAGGAAATTGACTCTAATCATCAGCTCACATCTTTGTAATTTCTAACTTCTTAATTTGTATTCTATATATTCCTCTTCATTCGTGTATATTTGGTTAAGTTTAATAACTCTTCAATTGATATTCAACTGTAAGTGGCAATACGTAAAAACTGACTTATGTACAACTCCTGCTAGTATTTGGTAGATGTGTGTCACTCAGCTTTTCTTTAAAATCTACAAAATCTAGATACTCCAAGGGACTAGTGATATAACATTACTAACGTTTAAACATTATAAGTGGCACCAAGACAGCTATATACTGGAAGTCGTTCCTTCCCGAGCTGTTGTCAGTCGAATTATGTAACCTGTTTCTTTTAAATCAAATAAGAGATTAGAACACATTGAACTGATAAAGATTCTGGAATGTATTGGATATGTCAATTTTAATTCTTCAAGCTCATATGTTAATGTTCCATGAGACGCCTACCATCCTATGCGTGATTCTCATTACAGCTTCTTACACAACCCCATCTGGTTCACGGTTTGAATTAGTTTTTGAAATATTTTACTAAGAGTGTGGAAACTTAGCACCGAACATGAACTCATGATGATCTTCGAATTGCCCTCGGGGTCAACTGGTCAAGGTTTCAATTTGTTGACACCATGTCAATTTTACTCTCTTCTCTTTAAAGTAGAATTCAAAAGTCTACCTTATTCTTAAATAAATCCATTTAAAGGCTGTTTATTTTTAGTGACCAGTGGTTCACAAAGACCCTGATTTACCTGAGTAGGGGACAATGGCAAACGAATGGTATTAAATTTTTTTACTTCCGTCCACTGCCAGATTCTGTTTATGAATGGTTTGGAGAGCTAAGGTCACCTTTTAACTATACGAGGGCTAATTAGACCGAGACCTACAGTTTAAAGCCAATTTTGAACAGCAACAAACATCCATGCCAACAATGGGACTCAAACCCATAGGATCTGAACTGAATGCCATCACCCTAGACATTCGGCCATCGCCTGGCTGTTGTTTGATGGATAGAGTCTGTGCTAAACGCTCATTGTAAAAAAACACCATGCTAATAAAAAAATTTCATGGTTTTCTGCATCATCTTACTATATTTTGGGGGAAGTTATGTGCTTCTGTATTAAATAAAATGAAGAAATTACGTTACCGTTTTTAATGCAAATGAAATACATTATTAAATCTTTTATCATTTTTTTCCACCAGCTGAAAAAAATCCATCAACTAAACTTTTAATGCTGGATGAGAAACGGTAATAAATACTTACTACTGTTAAGCATTTTTATACAAACTAATTGAAATGAATTTTAATTTAAAAATTATTTTTTAGAAAGCTTCTGCTATAAAAATTATAAAAAAATGTTTCATGATAACAGTTTTTAAACTAATGTAGCTCTAATACAATTTTGCTTCGCTCTTATTTAATTGTTTTAACTTTTTCCTTTCATTTCATTATTCCATTCAAAAAAGTCTCTGTAATTAGTTGTTTTTATAGACAGAAAATGGACAGATGAAATTAATTTGCATCAAATACAAGGCGTTTTCATTATGTTGCTTTTAATAAAAGTTAAAATGAATTTGAAATAAAAACGTTAAAATGACAAAATTACATTTCGAAGAGGATCTTAGTAAATATTTTTAACTTTGATATCATTCGCTTCAGGGTTAATATGTATTAAAAGACTATAAGGACATATTTTTTATTTGTCATTTCATTTTACGAAAAAATTGAATGCTCTGTGAAACTGCTTAACACAATATAAGAATGGATTACTCTGCGAATTTAACAACATCTCATGAGAAATATTTTCAAGGATTATGAAACAAATTGGAGAGTAATCAATACAACTTCTGCTTTTAGGCTGATGTGTACTAACCCTATTGGATTCACTGATCTCAATGATAATCTATAGAGATAATGTGTCCAAGGATTGCCGACTTGGATTCAAAGATAATTTTTTTTTAATGTACTCCGTAATAGAAAAAGAAATTTTAAGCCGTGGAACATTTTTCTTTTTTTTAAAAATGCAAATAATATTTTAAAATATAAATTATTCGGAAAAAATCTGGTTTAGTGTATTTTAAACTCTCATCAATTCCTTTGATGGACGAAATTTTTAAAATGAATCCTGTTGCAATGTGCAGAAAAGTTCATAGTACCAAAAGATATTATTTTTATTTGACTATCAGCATATATGTAGCTGCAAATAGTAGACAAATTTTCCCATAGGTTAACTTTGAGGTAAGCGAATCCAATAGGGTTAGTATATAGGAGCCTTAAATAACTGAACATAACTTTTAAGAATACTGAACTCTAGAAATGCCGAAATATACGAGATCGAATATAGCTTATGGTCTGGTCTTGATTTTTAAATCTGTGGGTTTGAGTTCTTGTGTTGGTATTGGTATTTGCAATATATCCAAAATCGGCTTTAAATGACAGGTTCTTTTGATTTAGCCCTTGTGAAATGAAGTATGATCGTGGATTCCGGAAAACCAATCCACCAGAAACGTTCTTGTCCATGTAAGACATTTTGCTTTTCCATTATTATTTACAAACCAAGCTTTGTCGTTGAATCGAAAATTTCTCGAAAATATCTGAAATTATTTTTAAGCAAATAATTTATATTCCGGGTGGTTATAATTAAACTTCCCCAATAAACGGCATCCCACAGCGCAATCGGGTGAACGGAATGCAACGGAATTTCGTATATGGGCTATACACGAGATGCGCTCACGGAATTTCGAAAAAAAAATTTTAGTTCCAAAATGTCCACTAGAGGGCGCCTTTTCGGGAAAACAGGGAATTTAACACAATAAACGACCAAAATGGAATACAGAAACAATATTAACAATCCAGAACAAGAATTATGAGCAATAAAATGTAAATCTGAGAAAAGATGTCAGTTGTAGGCGAAAAATGTCGAGATTTGCATGCTTTGGAAGAAGAGGAAAAGTTATGTAAAGCACGTTAGGGTATAAAACGTTTGCAGACGTTGTCTGATGTATCGTGGTCTGATGTAAAATGTCTGGTGTATCGTGGATTTGTTGCGACGTTTAATGACTTAAAGAACTCCATAACGCTTCATGTGCGAAGCCTCACAACTGATCAGTTACGATCTGCTGTTGAACATACTGTCCATCAACTTGAAATTTTGCAGGTGAATGAAGGTGGTCACGTGGAGCAGCTTTCCCTACATCGTCCTGGACATGATTAACAACTGCTCCTCTTGTGCAATTTCGTCCTAATCTGTTCTTGTTTCTGCAAACTGAACTGTTTTTGCTTCTCCCTTACCTTTACTTAATGTGGTTCGATGACAAGGTGATTAGAAACTAGTCAATAAATGTTAATATTGTTTCTGTATTCCGTTTTGGTCGTTTATTGTGTTAAATTTTATGTTTTTATCGAAAAGGTGCCCTCTGGTGGACATTTTGGAACTAAAATTTCTTTTTCGAAATTCCGTGAGCGCATCTTGTGTATACCCCATACACAAAATTTCGTTGCATTCCGTTCACCCGTTTGCGCTGTAGGATGCCGTTTATAGGGGAAGTTTAATTATAACCACCCGGAACTTATAAAGTCATGTATAATATTTAAAGCAAGTATAATTTCAACTTTTGTTTGTTTTCATGTAGCTCCGTTTACCATTCAAGATGATATCAGAACTGTAAAATTCAAATATTTCACGCTTCACGATAAGTAATATAAAATTATCCATTAATGCTAGAACTAGGCAGTGTGAATTATAAAGATCTATTTGGTTAGTTAATTGAAACTCTCACATTGAACAAGCAACATAAAAATTATATTCATGTGACAATATTACATTCCTTTATTGATTTACAATAGAATTTTTTTAATCATTATGTCTTTCTTTATATTTGTCAATTATCCTTTTCGATATGTATAAAGCTTCTTGTTGTTACGTTTTGTAAAATTGTATCTAATTTTTCCTTGAGAACTTTGACATTAGCCACTGTTTCATTGTCCATAAGAAGTCCATATCGTTGTAATTAATCGCGTTTTGTATTGCACCTTTGTTCACTTACGCTACTGATCCAGCCCGCCGTACCTTGTCATAAGATGAATGTGTACCACAAAGACAAAAACAATGATTTCCTCCACAATGCCGCTCAACATTAGCGTGCGCATGTTCTCCAAAATTGCACGAATTCCAAGGTCGGATTTCAAGCGAAATAACCCACAATGAAGTGTGGCAGGTTTTATACCCTTTTACCTATTATCCCGGTTATCTGTAATTTAATATATCATCAAGCTTGAGTGCATTTCTCTCCTTAATGTGTTTGAAAACAAGTAATGCTACATAAGGTAAGTACATAAAGTAAGGCACTAAGTACCGCACATATTTTTGGAGTATTGCAGAATTTGTCGAAATACCATTTTTCCTCAATTTTTTAAGAGACATTCTTTTAAATATTACCTTCACTAAAGGATGATCTAATGAAGATGTATTTATCAAAGGAATATGCATTTTTCTACGGTCACGTTTGAAAGCTCTACTGTTTTTTGATGAGTAATAACGATAATTTATTTTCGACCAGACTTCAGTTGATGACAAAAATAAGTTACGGTTTTTCATTTATCACCCATGCTGCAAAATCGTTATATTATATAAAAGTTTCTGCCTCGTACATAACTATACCGATATTTATATTTTTCGCATCCATGTCAATTTCTAAAGCCATATAAAAATATATATATACTTATTTATTGATATAAGCTCGTGTCCATGTCCAAAGTCATTAATTTTTTTCCACAAAAATTTTGAATATGATATGATTTCATATACTCTTATTTCTTTTCCCCGTTATACATTTAATTTTGAAAAAAAGAAAAATTGGAAGGAAAAAAATTCAAAACATACATCTTTTACATCAAAGGGTTCCTTCTAAAGAAGTAAATTTTTCTCAAATTAAAAATATCTATGCTTTATTTTCTGTGAGGAGCATTGTTGAAACCGAAAAACCAATAAACCCTCTACCAAGCCAATAATAGAAAATCTTATCAGAAACAAGAATTTCTTTTTGAACTTCCTTTTATAAGTGGCTTTCTTTAAGTTCATTGCAAGTCGATTATATGTTCAATAGTTTTTTTGTGGAAACTCCTTTGTATGACATGTCGAAATCCATAAACTGTTTTAGAATCTAGGACAGACACTATGAATTTGTATTGATATTGATTTTCTTTACAGGATCTCTGAAAAGATTACACAGATTAGTTGCAAGATTGCATTAATGTATTTCAATGACGAAAGAATATGGGAATTGAATATAATACGGTCATATTTTTTTTTAACAGAAAATAATCTATAGATTATACAATGGGATGAAATTGCTTTTAATTAATGTGTCAAGTAAACTGAAATGTCTAAAAACTGAGACATTCAATATAAATTCTTAAGGTATATCCTAATTTAATATTAATGCTTTGCTAATTTAGTACCTTAAAATACTGTCAGCGATAATTTTATCTGAAAGATTGCATTTGAATATTTTGGTGCGTATAATGTCTAGCATACTCCAGACATTTAACAATTTTTGTGGTTTATTCAGTTGACAAGATATGTGCATTCTGAACAAATTTGAAGCTTTTGTTTTTGTGAAATTTTCAAACATAAATATTTATTTATGTAAAACGAAAAAGTATTTCTCAAACACAGACATACTCATAACAACGCAGTACTCACTACTATGTATTTTAAAACAGATAACACTATTGTTAAATCAATTTCGGAGATTGTTAGACAAGACTAAGTTTCAAACCAATGTTCCATTCTCTCCGGTGTCTGTTCAATATATAAAGAGCATTTTAAAATAGTGAAAAAATGTCTAAAAATGCTGATAACATTTTATTCTGAAACTTTTGAAATATAGGAAGCACTTCAGTATGCTGGATATGCATATATATATATATATATATAAATATATATATATATATATATATATATATATATATATATATATATATATATATTTAACTTCCACTTTGTCTGGCGCCGGGCTTGGTGTTCTATCTTTAAGCAACTGGTTATTCATTTCTTCTGTGTCTTATGGATTGTACGGTGTCTAAGTATGTTTATTGCTCAGATCATACTTATCAGGAACAATCCATTGGTTTTTAGACAGTATAGGCACCGCTGATGAAGAGATGCTGTCAAAAACCTATTTTTCACTTATCTTTTCATGTTTTTAGTTCCTAGCAGCAGTGGTTTTAGGCCTGTGCTGGTTTTTCACTTTCAACTTTGTCTTATACCTGTGGAGTTATATATATATATATATATATATATATATATATATAGATAGATAGATATAGATATAGATATAGATATAGATATATGTGTGTGGGGGGGGAATTGGGAGTGTCAGAAATGGGTACAAGAGGGTTCTCGGTTACGTCCTGTGAAGCGAGGTGAATACTTCGGTCTTTGTCAAAATTTTAAAACGATATGGGAGTATTCGCATTGAAAAATCCACTTTAATTAGTATACACAATTCCGAAATTTATTTGAAAAACCCAGTTCTTTTCATCAGCATAATAGAATAGAGAACTATGAATTTGTAAATTACAATGAGAAATGCTATGAACTTTTTATGAAATGGTAGCAAAATGCGTATTTAAAACCAATTCATGCTCGAAACTTAGCTTAAATGTCATTAAAATAGTTGGAGCGGAAACTATTGTGTTTTAAAATATCAAATGAGTGGTAGTTCTGATTAATATATTTTACAAATAAATGACATTTTAGTTCAGTCGGAAAAGAAATATCACAATCCATTTGCAATATTTTTAGATGTTTTATAAATAGAAGCATTTTAAAATTCTTGTTATAAAATAATTAGCATATATATAATAATTAGCGTACTTTATTTCACTTAATTTTGCTAAAATTCGAGTATTTTGTGCAAACCATTTATAGCTAGGATTTAAAAAGAGGATTTTTAAAATAACATATTGCATTGAACCGTGCTAAACTAGCAGGTTATAAGCAATGATTAGAATTTGATTAATTTTATTTGTTTCCTGTGGAGTTATAACGAATGAACTCTATGAAGTCAGATAGGGGGAGGGGGGGGTACAATTTCTCCATATGTGGCCCCTGGAAGTGCTCGTTCAAAATTTTGGTGGCACCTGGAAATCGAACTCCTACTCTTGTGGTGTCATTACAAACCGGAACTGCAACCCTCAGCTTGTTACCCCATACGGACCTGGTCTGGAATAAATTCCGGCCAAGGGGCTTTAGAAACATCAACAACAACAATAACGACTAACTACTAGAAACAACAATTATACCTTGGTGTCTAAACCTCAAGACCTGTATTCAGCCAATTAAACTATTTCGTCACAACTGACAGATAATACTTGCAATGTCTTCTGTGGTTACCTCTGAAGAGAAGATCCCCGAGAAACTGCTCACTCGGGGATAGTTCTTTTTTGTTGAGGGGTGGAACGTTAAAGCGAAGGTCAACGAGAGAGGAAGAGATTATCAATCAAACATCCCCCACTTTTCGCCAAATATCGGCATTTGTCCCAAGGAGGAGTCGAACAGGTGTTTTTCTGCTGATTGGCAGTAGTTTAGTCTAAGAAAAGGCAGTGTTTACAAGAAACAGATGGGGAGAAATACACATCTGCAGTTACAATTGAAAGGTAATTTTAAACACTGTATTACCTATTGGAATTATTATACCTTTTATATATACTGAATATTAACTGCCGTGATGTTCTGTATAATCTGAAATGTTTAAATGCTGATTTCTGAAGTCTATTTTCCAACCTATTAAGTCTATTTTCTGAAGTCTATTTTATAAATTTGCAACCTAACAAAACATCTTTCCCGTTTTTAGTAACTTTTAAACTGGCCAAAAATATGGCTAACAAAAACCAAGTTATGAGAAAATATTTCAAAGAGGGGGAAATTAAAGTTTGAAGAAAATTTTCCTTATTCAAATTGCGGAAAATGGGAAAATTTTTTAGTGTTGATAAAGTTATTGTGAATTTTCATTAGAAGAGGTCATTAGGGTAGCACACTTTAAAGGGCAAGGCCGACCTTGCCAGTTGAACCTATTTGATCTGGAAAATTAAAAATATGTCTAAACTGAAATGGCTTTAATATATGAGCTGTTATTTTTGAAAGTGGTATAAGTCCATTTTTTTCATATATCGAGATATTTAAAGGTTTGTATTTGAATGAATTTAAAAATATTGGCAACGTTAATCAATTCGAGTGATGTTTTTAACACTATACACCTTTTAAAATTTACTATGAAATAATAATTACTTAAATTATTTAAAAAAATAAACGATTTTTTTAGCTCCAAATGGACTTATACCACTTTCAAAAATAACATATTATAAAAAATAAAAACAAGTGAAAATTCAAGTCCATATTTTTATATACATTAGCTTCGCTGAAATGGATTTTTTAATGTAAACTCTTACTTACCAACATCACTATCAGACCAAATTGACATAGTATCGTCTTTTTTATAGGTATGTGAACTCATTGTAACAACTGTATGAAATATTATTTATCAAAAACTTTGATTTTCTGCTTTAATAACAATTATATTTAAATAATAATCACGCTGCAATCTATTAGCATAAGAAATACAAACGAAACAGTAGGACTTGCGAAAGAAAACCAAACAAAATCAGTGAAATTACTTCTGACCACTTAATCAGAACAATAATGTTATCTTGTTAACGATGTTGTATTTAAGACACTAGCTAAGTAAAATATGCTAAAGCGTAGTGTACATTGAAGTCGTAATAATCAATAATGATTGCAATAAGCAAGTTGCTTTTATTATAATTATTAGGAATGGACTTATTCCACTTAAAAAAAAAAAAAAAAATTTGCGATAACATTTTATAGCCAAAATTCTTTTGTTTACTTTATGAAATATTCCACTGAAAGTCTGATTATAAATATGAAGAGAAGGTGTCTATATCTTAGTAAAATTACCGTTATTTTTTTTAAAGTGGACTTACACCACTTTCAAACATACCAGCTCATATGTAAAAATAAAGACGCACAAATTGTGTAATTAGTTTTTTTTTTTTTTAACCAATGCGGACACACTTGTCATGAAGACATTCGCTTATAATACACCGCAGCTATTGCTGGCCATTTTATTATGGGGGCGCTATATAAGCGGACCAGCATTACCCCTTATGAAGGGATGACATAAACGGAGGCATCTTCAGTGGCGCAACGCCGGGATTCGGTCCGAGCACCCTCATCACCAAAAGCCAGCATTTCTCAGAAACTGATAAAGCAATTTCTATAAAACATGGTAAATGCGTTCATTTTGATGTAAGGAATAATGTATACTTCAAATTTAGTATTTTTAATTAAAATTTTAAAATTCTAAGTTTTTAATTGCTTAAAAATGGAGTATACGTTAAATATAGTATTACATCATTATCAATATTTTTTGGGACTCTAGAACCAATAGTTTTGATACAATCTTGCGCGCAATGGATGCAAGCCAAAACACAATTGTAAAATTTTCCTCAAAATTAAAAATTAAAAATTAATTAAAATAACAGTTGTAGAACATTGAAATAATTATTCTACATAGAGCATATATTAAGCTTTCAGTGGCAAAAATTTCATGTGTTTATGTTTTATAGGGAATGAGAAATAAAACTAAATGTGACATGATGCTAAATTGCATCTTCAGTAAAAAAGTAAGATTCCTGAGACCCCTTAAATGAAAACAAAATTACCGAAAAAGATTGCGTCTCCTTTGGCGAAAAAAAAATTAACAGTTTCACCCAAATACCCTGAAATCTGTATCTATAATAATAAATTTTAGTATGATCCATTATTTATAAAAATAAACATGACTCTAAATTTTATTGAGGTTTTCTGAAACCCCCTTACATTACTTCGAGAAATAGTAAGTAATACGATGCAGGGTAAAAAGTCACCAAAATACGTTGATTACATGAAAATGGAAATCAAAACATGCGATGGTTTTCTTAAAACCTAAATAGTTAAAACCTTCATAATTTTCTTAATGCCTAAAGAGCGATAAATACTTTCCGCGGGAAATGGTACGGGGTGTTGATTATCCCCGACCCCTCATTTTGAGAATCGACCTCCCTGAGGCAGCAACCTTAAAACCGATCTCAGGTCTCTTCTGAAGGGAGGTCTGCAGTACCTTGGTGTCTAAAACTCAAGACCTGTATTCAGCCAATTAAACTATTTCGTCACAACTGACAGATAATGCTTTGAATGTCTTCTGTCCCTTTTGCAACTTTTTTTTGTAACATTCCACATAGGATGTTGGTTTTAAAGCATTTGTTGATTAAAACAAAATGTAGTAATTTTACAATGGACGTTTGAGGAATTCATTCCTATGATCCAAAATGGTTCTTTAAAACATTCGGTCCCTTCTACAACGACCGTCTTCTATAAATGAGGATTATACCTCCTTCTTTATATATGTATCACTCTCGATAGGCACGATAATCCAAACTGACTCTTAACATTTTAGCACATTCAGTTACATAATGAACACAGAATATGCATATCGCAGCGCACTCCAGTGCATGCGCTTTCTATCTGAGATGAAACTATCACGGGACATATTTGTACAAACAGAAGACCTTATTTGAATGGTGGTTCAACTCCATTCTTGTTCATTTTGAGATACAGTCTTAATGTTTAATGAGTGCTGATAAATGACTGCTGAAGTCTGATTTGTAATGCCCTCTGTTGGCAGCAGAATTAGCTGGAGGCGTACCAGTTTAAAGATAAGATAGAAATGACTTGTATGAATATGAAAGTGAGGTTAACTACATTTTTTTAAAGTGGCGCTGGACCACTATTCAAATAAGGACTTCAGCAATTTTTTAGACCCGTACTGGCTGATGAATAGAGCTGGCTGTTGCAACGTTTTTAGTAACAGAATTCACGCATCAGGGTCCTCTAGCACACTTTAATTTTTTTTCTCCAAATACTGAATTGTGTTTCTGCATTCATCTATTCTAGACAGAAATTGTTGGTTTCTCGTAATGGGAGCACTGGGGGTGAACTAGCATCAACCCCAGATGCCACCTCAATTAAGACCCCAAAAACCGAACAACTTCAAAGGGGTGAGAGGTGGGATTGTACCGTCCTTCCATCCCTGAAAACCACACGGAGGGACTTCTGGCCTACAGATTCAACGTGCCCACAGCCGGCGCGGACACGTAGACATCCAGTGGCGTTTGTCAGAATTCCATACGAACATCAACAATGTTGAATCCCTATGAGCTAACCACTAGAATGCCGCTGATCCATTTTCGAAACTTAAAGACAAGTATTTTACCAGCTGGAGGTACAAACAAACACAAAAAAACTTTTCCTCGGTAAATATCGTATTCGATGTAAAGGATAATCAAAAAGGGAAATACAGAGAGCCTTGTTTAAATTAGGGTGTTTAAAATTGTAAATTCTAATGTACATAAAATTTCCTCATAAGTTTTGAGTAATAAACTTGTAAAGAGAAACAGTCTCATGGCATTTAAAAAGAAATAGTTAGTCCATCCCGAATTAGTTTCGCTTACAATCCCTTCCGATTATGAATTAATACGTTTAAGGTACTTAATAAGTCCTTGCTTGCAACTGCAAATGAAACAAGAAGATTGGGAAATATCAAGTGCATAACCATTAAACAAGCACCTACATCACTCAATCACGGCTGCCTAATACGGCTATTAGCTGTCATGTAGACATGGTTCGCGGGCCTTATTATTCCCCAGCTCTCACTGCTAAGGAATTCCTGGAGGGATATTTGATGGATGGCATGGGGAACAATAATCAACATTTGGAGCTCAAGATTAGGAATGGAGGTTCTCCGGCTATATCTAGTTATCTGCGCTTGTGATTGATACTGGTGCTGGAAATGTCAAAGTTAAGAAACTCCGCGATCTACAGTGCCGCAATAATTTCAACGAAAGTTGCAATCAAACGTGTTCTGTAGGATTACATTAAATGCATATTGTGTTTAATGCACGTGTGATAACATGTAATCGAGGAAATTGCAAGATGGATAGGGCGGCATCGTGCAAAGTATTAATATGGGATTTGAAAGTCTATTAATTATATGGAAGTGCGTGCTTGTTACGGAAGGGTTCAATTTCCTCCTACGCTAAAATGATGCTTCTGATGCCCGTATTACAGCATTTCTAAATATTCACTCTCATGTTAACACAATATTTAAAATAACAAATATAACTTTATATTAGGAACGTATAAACATTTCTCACTTAACTTTGTTAACTATGTATGAGATATTATAAAATACTTTAAAGTTGTTCAACTATTGTCTAAAAGAAAAGATACAACCTTTGTACTCGAGGAATAAACAGGAAAACCAACGTAAATAAAGCACAAATAGCAATAAGATGCAATTATTTTGCATACGGCCGTTTCGAAACTCCTTTGTAGCTTCGAAACGGCCGTATGCAAAATAATTGCATCTTATTGCTATTTGTGCTTTATTTACGTTGGTTTTCCTGTATATTGTCTAAAATGTGAGAATAGAGTTAACTTCTCATGCGCAAAAAGCCGTTGTGAAGGCAGTATAATTAAACATTTTTGTTCCACTTTATATAGAATCTAATGTGGAGCAACTGAAGCCTTACTTTAGATTTCCAAAATTAGAGTGAGTATTTTGTGTCCTCAAAAGGTAAAAATAACATCTTTTTCAGTTTCAGAAAATTCCCGAGACTGTCACTGAATTTCTTTTATCATAGAAAATTAATTTAAACGTAAAAAAAATATGTCGAAATTTATTTTTCTTACGATCAGACTACATGCATTGTTATTTATTTTTTTTCGATGTTTACGCCTGTCGTAAGAATTATATATGATAAGTCTTAGAACACGTCAGTCCCATGAATATTGCTGCGAACAGTGATGAGAGATGCTCCACTTTTACAAAAAGTAATCCACAATAAAAACTCAAACTGGAAATTAAAATTAAATTTAAATTAATTTATTATCAATCTTCGTCAGACCAGTGAGCATTAGATGTGATTATGGTTATAGGGAAATCAAAATAGAGATCATAAAATTATTTAATGTCTATAAGGTAACAAAATAGTATGTTTTTATTCCGAAGAATTTCATGTATATTAGCGCAGAGCGGAGTATAACACTAGAAAGACGGGAATTTTTTTCTTACTAAAAAGACTGAACGCCGTCATTTTTATGGTAAAAATAAACTCAAGAATTTAAAATATTTAATGTTTTTTTAATGGTTAAATACTTTGTATTTTGAACTATTTCATACCAATATATAATAAATTAGTATATATTTAGATATATTTTTATGCAGGTATGCCGAGCTGGCAACCTGGTATGGTTTATCCGTAAAAATACATATGCATGGTTTGTGCAGTCCTTATTTTTCAACACCAATATTTCCGAAGAGCCAATATTTCTGTTATTTTTAAAAGGGGGAAGAGACGAAAAGTAGCTAACATTTTCTAGTATTATTTTAAAGATTTCTGCCTGTTTTCTATATTGCCCTCAAACTGACTGTGAGACGCTCACATAGTCTGAAAACAGACTCAATTCTAACTTTGGAAAATCCAGTACAGATGTGACTTTTTGTTAAAGAAATTTTGCAGAACGTTAAATAGATAATGATACGGCGGCCACTTCCCTAAGTGAAACAAGTAATATATATAAAAAAAAATGTTTAAAGTCAATTCCTACTTAGGTCAACAAAGAAAAATTTGAGTGTGAACTAAAGGATTGCCTGCCAGAACCTTGCCTACTGTGCGAGATTAGGAGGGGGGGGGAAAGAGAGAGAAAAAGTTTGTCAGGTTGGGGATTCGATCTCGCAACCTACAGGACGGGAGAAGCCCGCGATACCGCAGTGATACCGTTTACACAGTAACAAGAGGGAAATTACTATTCAAGACAAAGACACGCTCTAGGTCTAAAACTAAAATTAATTAATTAAATTTAATTAATGAATTAATATTTGAAAAAACTGTATTGACATCAAGTGTCATCCACTACAAGTTTAAAAAAATGTATTTGAACTTGTGGATGAATAAAAAGTACTTTTATTAACGATTGAAAATTTGAACAAGATATTCTAGGTCTAAAACGAAAATTGATTAATTAAATTTAATTAATGAATTAATATTTAAAAAAACTGTATTAACATCAAGTGTCATCCACTACAAGTTTAAAAAAATGTATTTGAACTTGAGTGGATGAATAAAAAGTACTTTTATTAACGATTGAAAATTTGAACAAGATATATAGAGAGAGTGTGAACTAATAGTAGGAATTGAAAAAGGGTCCTTCGTTAGGAAAAGACCACAAAGAGACAGTGAAAGGCCCGGGGTGTCGGGCTGACAAAAGGAACGCAGCCTGGAGGTGACCAGCTGACGAATTCCTGTATAGGATGGCATCAAACACATGAATGAATGGAACCGGAAGATCGGGGGTTCGAGATGTGGAAAGACCTAGATTGTTCGAGAAAGACAGAAAAAGGTATAAATGATGAAAAGACGTTTAGACAGGGCTTCTTTTTAGACTAGGACTTTGCCGAAACGACGCGTGCGAGCGGACAGAATAGAGAGAGAGACGGGGTCTCTTTTGAACTTTGATTATGAACCCCTCTCTCATGAATGTTATCAGCGTTCTTTGGAACAAACGTGTGTGTTAGTCTAGATATTGATGTTATAATAAACCAGATGTAAATAGACAAGTCTTAGTGTCCACATTAATATTACGAGTGGCTTATACATCGGATCACGGCGATCGAGGTTAACGTTGACTGCTTTCAATCGTAGTAGGTATACAACACATTTTCTCCCCTTCTTTACTATCCGATATAATTTTGTAAATGCGAGTGCCTATTTCGCGCAAAATTAGAAAAAAAGTCATAAAATTTCAGAAGCCTGAGGACATAAATACAGACATAGTGCTCAATGGTATATCCGAAACCTTCAAAATGACGGCAGCCGTCTTTCTAGTGTTAAAGAGATTTCGTCAAACCAAAGCATTGGGGGGGGGATTAAATATTTATGTACTTAGGCTCGCTACGATACAAAATAATCATCAGTAAATTTCTGTACAAACCCTCCTTCGGTTTTTGTCACTAGCTATTTTGTCTCTAACAGAAGTTCACAAAAACAAAATGCAGTTTCAAAATTTTCATTGAAACCCCTAGTCAAATATTTTATATTTCCCATTTATATTTCTTAAAGGTAAGCATTTACTACGAAAGCTCCACAGATTCTCAAAGAGACACATACTTATAATAAAATGCAGTTTAATATGAAACACGATATAATATTAATTGATACTCGTCTAGAACATTCGAAATCATCTCATGTAACTTTGAAAGTACCATAGAATCAATCATACGCTACTTATAAGACATTTTTGAAGTAAAAGGCATATTTTTCAATAATTAATGACTAATACACCTCTTCAAGTTGTCGAAAGACGTTAAAAGTGAAAATCTCGGATGTTTAACGAGA
The DNA here is from genome assembly GCA_907164885.2 of Dolomedes plantarius. Taxonomy (NCBI): domain Eukaryota; kingdom Metazoa; phylum Arthropoda; class Arachnida; order Araneae; family Dolomedidae; genus Dolomedes; species Dolomedes plantarius. Next base: position 154,007,809 of record OU015493.1, read on the forward strand.
AATTTTCCGTGCCTTCAGTCTATACCCATATTTTATTACGCTCAGCTAGAGTGCGTTTCCTACACTGCATATAATTTTTGTTTATCAATACTTTGTTTATTCATGAAGCTGAAAACAATGTCATAACCATTTGATTAATGGCTAAAGAGTAGCTCGTAACTAGAACATTCATCTTGCCTTGAGTTACGTGTCATTAGAATATGTCTGCAATAGATACACGCACATTCAGCATCCAAAAATAAATTATTTCTTACTTTTGGGAGACCACAATCCATTTTTTTATTATATTGTTTAGTTACTCTTGTACAAGTATTATAAAATAAATTTAAAATCGTCGTTGCATGTTCTATTTAATGTAAAAAATTCGTAGCACATTATACGTAACAAATTATACGTGTTAACATTTCGTAACAAAATATACGTGTATTTCATAACAAATTATACGTGTAGCTACACACGTTGTGACGATCTAAAAATAATTTACTCTAAAAGCATGGTAAATTCTATATATTTATTACACTAATAGTTGTAATTAAGATTAGAAACTGATAGGGCAAATATAATTCTCCATTGTTCAGCAAAACAGTTACAGAAACACAATTTGTCGCATCACAAATTGTGACGGTTCTCTGAAGGCCAATTCATATCTTTCTAAAATTCAAGTGATAAAAGCTATTTAACAAAGACTAAATCGAGCCTCTTTACGCTCGACTGCTCTTTGGGCATGATAGAGATTCATTGAAATTGTATTGAGAATACAGTGTTCATTTATTGCTCTATGCAAAAGTGGTTATTTTGTCTATATGTCATACCTCTTTTCAGTGCAATTGAATGAAATTGGATAGACGATTTTACGTATGCGATTTGATTAAAGTTTAATATCCGAGATGCTAAGAAAAAGAATTAGTTTAAAAATGTAGTACATAAGCTATGCATAATTATCATATAAACCTCTAAATAATTCAGTACTTTCAAATGTTAATCCGTTTATAATAGCAAACATAAATTCATTTCAAAACTAGTTTTAGAGTAGAATTTTTTTTATCATATTATTTACTTTTCAAAAGTTTTCTATCACAATCAGTCAGATTAGAGGTCAATGAGTGACTATATGACCTCGGATTTTTTCGCTACTTAGGCGCGATTTATTTATAAACGTGGTAATAGTATTAATTTGTCCCACAATAAACACAGTTTTGAGCATCGTTGTATTTATTAATAGCCTGATTACGTTTAAGAGACATTGCGAGACATTATCTACATGCAGAGTGCTTTTTCTTTATGGAGAATTAAAGGCCATGTATAGCTTAAAACTCTGGTGTTTATCGAAATAACAGGAACTAAATGTATTTACATATGTTGTAAATTATTTATGCATAGTCTTTAAAAATATATCACTAGTTTTATTTCAAAATTAGGCATTCGTCGATGGTTTGTCAAATAAATCATGGAATAACCTTGGAATTTTTATCTATATGTGATAAAACAATTCAACTTTTACTCTCCTTATATAATATTTGTTAAGATTTAGTCATGGAATTTCGCCTGTTCTTTTATAAGAATGTTCCTAAAATTTTTTCATGCTTTGCTCTGAGCAATCACTTTCTCAGCTCATATGAAATTATTTTACAGTATTTAAAGAACTTTATTATGGTAAATCATTTAATTAAATTTATTTTGATTTTTGCAGCTCTAGCAAAAAACTATGATGGCGTGCATTTCGAACCAAATTCAGAGTGCATTTTTAAATGTTTGAGTTAACTTATTTAATTTCCCATTCTGCTGCTAGCAAGGAAACTGTTAAGGATTTCCTGTTAAAACGTTTTTCTCAGTATATTTACTGAATCATAACATTGAATCTTTTAATTTTTTTTAACCGAAAATTTATATCTAACCGTATCTTCAAAAGCTGCCGTTGGGGAATTTAAGATTTCGGCATTTGTGAAATAAAAATGTAGTGCATAATGATTGCAGTAATAAAAATTGGCGTAGAAAATAAAAATTTTAAAACATTAACTCTATTAACTACTGAACAGTTTCAAGATTTTAACATATAACTAAATTTCTGCAATTAAAATATAGAAAATTATCTTTCCGTTTAAATTAACTTTTAAAACTAACATTTTTCATTGTTTTCAAATGGCACGTAATACGAGCTTTCTCGCCTCCATAATTTGTTTTATTCCCCTTTGTGTTTATACAATCCAGTAATATAGTTTGGAATAGTTAAAATTATCTCTCCATTACTTTAAAAATAGCAGTTTTCTCAAGCTTTGCAGTAAATGAGCTCATTGCCGGGAAGTGCATCGATTTTGTTAACTTTTTACTGTAAAATTTTTAATATAACTAACCTCAGAAAATTCAATAAAAAACGACTTGTATATTTATTTCAATTATGTGTACAATAAATAATTAAACAGCTCCATTCGTCCGTTCGTAGACTAAACAAGCATAATTGATTTATAATAGAACTCTGGATATTGTTTACTCTGTTCCGTGTAAGATTAAAGAAATGGAGATGGGACGCTTTCTCTATTTCAATACTTTATTTACATAAAAGAGAGTGTTATTAATGGGTAAAATAAATATTGTTTTCTCGTTATGAGCATTTCACACACGAGATAATTATATTTACTACCAGAGGAACTTGTAAACACTAGCTCTTCGGAATATATAAGTCGAAGATTAAAAAAAATAAGATTATTATGTACGCAATAAATTTTTGTGGATTTCAGAGGCTTTTATCTTTAACTTACAAGAGGATCAATTGCCTCACGGTTAATCATATTTATATTTACACACCCTAATAAAATTACTGAAATATATATATATATATATATATATATATATATATATATATATATATATATATATATATATATATATATATATATATATATATATATATATATATATATATATATATTATATATGTATATATATATATATAACACACATATATATATATATATATATATATATATATATTATATATGTACATGTATATATAATATATATATATATATGAATAATTAATTAATTGCAAATATGAATAGAAATGGAAGCATATTTGTCCAGTTCTTAATTTTGAGTTAAAATTTTACTTATGATTACAGCCCATCTTGACCATTATGTCATTAAAAAACTTTTCAATTACGCTATTTATTTTATAAATAATTTGCAATTACGATTGCGAAGTTTCATGATTACATTAATTGGTTTAGCAACGAAGGAAATATTGGGTTGTCAGAAAAGTCATGACGAATTTTTTCTATGTTTTACATAGGTCATTCATTTATGTAAGGAACAAAGATCAATGAATTATATATTGCCCGTTTCGTTGGACAACATTTTGCCATCTTTCACGGAGAGCCGCATAATTCTTCTTTTACAGAAGAATTTGTCGTAATCGGCGAAAAACTGAACAAAGTGGTGATTTACAAAGTGGTGATTTACAGCCTCATCTCTGTTGAGCATTATACCCTGCAAGGAGTTTTGAAGAGAGCGAAACAAATGGAAGTCTGACGCCGCAAGGTCTGGTGAGAATGGTAAGTGTCCTAACACATCCCGATGTCCAATAATTTCTGACGGGTGATCAAACTTGAGTGTGGTCGCGCGTTGTCATGATGGAACACAACTCCTTTACGATTAACGAGCTCTTGACGTTTCTGGATGATGGATTCGTTCAACGTGTCCAATTGCCGACGGTACATATTCGAAATGATTGTTTGGTTTCTGAGTCGGAGCTCTAAAAACACGACACCTTTAAAATCTCACCATACTGAGAGCAGAACCTTCCTCTGATGAATGTCTGCTTTCGAAGCGGTTTGAGGTGAATCACCAAATAGGGACCAAGACCGTTTGCTCACCACATTCTTGTAAACAATCCACTTCTAATCCCCAGTAATCAGTCGTTTCTAAAAAGGATCGTTTTCCTCGCCTTTTAAGAAGCATATCGCAGATGTTTATTCGCGGCGTAAACTGAACTTCTGGGAGTTCACGGAGAACCCAAATGTCGAGCATGTATACATTTCCAAGCTTCTTCAGGTGGTCGTGAATGCTTGAATGAAGGATGTGCAACGTTTCTGCAATATCTCGTGTTGTGTAACGTGCATTTGACACGATGAATGCCTTGATTTGGTCGCTATCAACATGAGGGCCTACCTGACCATGGACCTTCATTGAGATCAAAATTATCTGCACGGAATTTCCTGAAACATCATTGGCACTGAAGTTCTTGTAGAGCATTGTCACCATAAACTTTTCTCAACTTTTCACAAACTTGGCACGCATTCTTCCCTATACGGAAGTAAAAGAGTAAAACATGGAGAAAATGCACAGCTTTGTCTTCCATCTTCAGCGTTCTGTAAGATCTCTAAAACGTAACCGAATCGCTCAATTTCATTTCAGAATGCAGCTAAAACTATCATCTGTCCAATTATATAGCACTAACACAGATGCGCATACATATTGCGCTTCAAACAATGCACAAGCTCCGTCTCTTGCAAAGATGCGTGATCACTTTTCTGACAACCCAATATTTATATTTATAATATGGTTGTACGAAGTAACATTATAACAAGTTGCGACTAATGTTACTCGCATAGTCAATTCGTTTTTATTAGAAATAGTGTTAACTGGTTTCGAGTTTCAAGTTTCGATATTTTTAGGTGATGACGACGTTACTCGATAAATATTTCAGATCTTTTCTGCGACTACTTTTCTGCGTTGTTTTATTCTACTGCGAGGTTACAACATTAATTATCACATCTTGGGATTTCCTAAAATCTTGCAGGAAGCAGATTTTATCGGGTATATTGTATGAGATGCGTGTTCTGTATGAGAAACTCTATGAGTTTGTTATAGAGGATTATTATTTGGATTTTATCATATGGCTGTAAATATATCTTAATTGGGTTTTATATTTTACTTATCCTTATTATTTACAAGTAAGTTTAATATTACATTTTTTCTCTCAGACACTACAAACGCGTGCATATATATAGTGCTACATACTTGTGAAACAGGTAAAAGTATTGGGTTTTAATTTTGTTAAGATCATAAGTTTAATGAAAATAATTATTTACTTGAGTATGTTTGACAGTCAAGTAATATTAGAAATGCAGCACGTTTTGGAGGTAAAGAACCATAGAAATATTTGGAATATGAATAAAAATGCTTTCTTCAAAAGAAAGAAATATCTATAAAATTTCGTTTTTAGTATATTAATGATGATTTTCGATGACGAACAGAATTATTCTGAATGCAATCTGTTCATTTTCATTGTAGAATACGAATTTAAACAAGGAGTAACTTTTTTGTTTGCAATAGGTTTTATTACCTGACCTTAAAAAAGATTAATTTCTTTCAACAGAAATGATAAAATAAAGCTGTAGATAAAGAGTAGATTTATCTACTCTTAAAGATACAATAACTTCCTATATTTTAGCATATTAGAAAATAACAATAATGTTTGCGTTAAACGATTAAAAAAAAATTAAAACTATCCTACGAATAAATTATTTTGTGAATATATCTAAAAAATTTTATGATTTCTCCGAAATATTTCGCGTTTAATCTCGCTTTAAACAAAAACAAGAATGTCATTTCTGTCTCTTATCATCAAGTATGAAGAGAAACCTCAGTTGGAATTGCCGTATTAGCTACTTTTATCTCTTTTGAATAAAGAAAGAGCCCGCTTCTTTTCAGTTTATCTCGTTTTGTCGGCAGAGTTATGGAGTAAATGTTTACCGAATACACACGAGTCTTATTATTAACTTTATTTTCCGATTAGAAACATCTTTTAAAGCTATTTAAACGTCTTTATAAAGTCAGTTTTGAACATTCCTATTTGGGACAATTATTTTTATCCCTTTGAATGAAATTCCGCTTGTATCTGTTAATAATTTATCACGAATTCTTAATTTTTTTTTCTCGTTCACTTTCTTAATTCAGGTTTCTTTTGTATTCTTCTTTACGCAAAAAGAGAGCGTTTCGGCATGTATTCAAAGATTGTTAGAAAATCATTTTGATACCTCCAAATTGATTTTTAAGTTACATGAAATGTAAAATACCTTAATGAAACCTTGGTGTTATAAAAAACTTCTATTTACAATTTAAAAGGAATCACGCTTTTCTACAATCTGTGTCTCATAACATGTAAAAATGTACAGCTAATAACACGTGCTTAGTTTCGCTGAATAGTAGCTACATATATTTTTATATTTTTTAACAAATACTTTCTGTAAATATTTAATGAAAAATTTTAACTGAAAATGCATTAAAATTGTTTGATGATATGTCTTAAATAATTTTACACAACTTTAAACGTACCCCAAGTAGGGTGGTTGTAAATGCTACGATATGCAGACTTGTTTGTTTTCGTAACTTATCCTTTTAATCGAAACAATGGTTGATCCATATGTGAACTATGAATTGTTTACATTAGTCGAATATCAATACAAACGTTGTAACATGCGTGTGGATCTATTCCCCGAAGTTTACCGGTAGCAAACTTTATGTGCACCCTATTGTCGAGTAGTCGTCATTTCATAGGATCTATATATATCATACACATTGGCAACATGAGAAGGCAAATTCTAAACAATTTTGGTCAGTGCCTTATGATGCACAAAATTCAAGTTTTATCTTTTGTTGATACTGTTTCTTGACGATACGCCTCAAGGCAATTATTGAGTTTTAACTGAGTTGGTGAGAGTTTAGGAATCAGGCTAAGAGACAAGGAATTTTACCAAGTTTTTAATAGCTGTAGTAATCTATGCGGAGTGGGCCTTTGGGACATTTTCGCGAAGCTGATGAAAAGGTTAGGACACCTTGTTGCAAAATTTCCTATCCTTGTTCTGCACTGTTAGCTCGATGTTAGCACCCCCTAAAATGGAAAAATCCTCAAAACAACCAACACGTTTAAACAATCTAAATATTTCTTGCTTGAAAAATGTTGGAATTATTTATCCGAAAGGCAGATGAATCCATGTCTGGTATTTCCTTTTAGTACTTAAAGAGTAACTTATCAAGCAAACGCCTGCTCCCCGGTCATCAGGTATCCGTTCTTGACAAGTCTTGACCCCGGACGTGTAAACCTTTTGCTGAAATGGTCCGTAATTGATTGTACTTTATACTTGATTTAGTCACAGTCCATGTTGAGTACTTTGCTTTTAGCAATTCTTTGAGATACAGGTCCGACTCTTGGGATGTACCCAAGATATGTCTTGGGATGTACCCAAGACGACTCTTGGGATGTACCCAATGCTGACATAAATTGTAATTTTCGGACTCAAAAATTCTTGATTATACTAACTCCACTATATAGTTTGATTTTCTTGAAAACTTCGCTGTTTTCAATACTTCCTCTGTAATAGTTAATGATATGTTTACGTTGTCTTTATCTACTGGTTGGGAAAATGTTTGAATGCGACTGTTCGTTTTCATTTTATTCCCAATCCTTTGCATTACTACGTCTTCCCGGCTTTTTTTCACCACCTTTTCTCTATTTTGCTGCTTTATCTGTTAGCTTCGTTAAGGGGTGTATCCCTCAGGGGGGTCTGGTGGCAACTTCTACTCTTCCCTGTTTTCTCTTTCAAGATTTCTTTTCCGGGCGCCGCCGCATCCCACGTTATGTTTTTTCCTAGCATTTTCTTTTGTCGCAGCTATTTACATCAAATAATTCTCATGACCCTAGCATTATCGAATTGTACATTGCCACAATCACACCAATGCTTTTCGGCTTGAAAATGAACTATTGATTATTTCGAAACATACAGTCACCACTTTTTACTTTTTGTGGTTTTTAAAGAAGTGTTCTTTACGTAATTACAGAAAACAAAATATGGCTTAACTAAGCGGTCTGAATTATTGATGGCTTTATTGATGGCTAAAGATCAGTGTTCAGTAAAGATAATAAGAAATTTCAATTAGATGCAAAAATTTAACACAGATGTTCAGCTATCTTGGGAAAATAAACTACAGAACAGAATATCTGAACAAATGTGGCAAACATAGAATTGAATATGGGGCTCATAGCACTTGATATCTACGTTATATTCCCTTTATCTCAACTCGCTTTTTTGTTTCCTCCAATTCCTTCTATAGGGTCTAAATCTTTTTGTTTTCTGATTGATATTCAATTGTTGGTTCGTTGACTGTCTAAGGAGAACATTCCAGTGTTCTATCTATATTCGCTTGATTTCCATTATGTCTCTGCTAACCTTGAAAACACACTTCGTTTTGCTGTCTTTTCGCATGAGTATCCCTTGCAAATGCCCTACTCTTAACCTTGAAAATCATAGGATGGGTATTGAAAATTTTTCCTAAAGTCTTACGTAGATAGGAAAGTGAACCTAATTACACGAGTAGCTGACAGAAAGTAGTGACTTCATTTATGGAACACATAATCATGTTGATCACGTTACCATATCTAACTCAGTTACGCCCTCCAGTTTCAACCATTCTCCTCCAGAGAGTAAATTATTAGATTTTTGTGACATTAACAGTTTTACCTCAAAAACAAGTGCATAGATTGCCACTCTAGTATATATATATAAATATATATATATATATATATATATATATATATATATATATATATATATATATATATATATATATATATATATATATATATATATATATATATATATATATATATATATATATATATATATATAACTTAACACCCAACAAACCCTAAAAGCAATCGATGCTGTACTTTATTGACGTAGCAACTGCGCAGTGAAGAACAATACATTAGAAGTAAAATCAGAAAAATTCGTCTAAAAAACGTAGGAGCCAAATAACCGTTTTGTGGAAAATATGAATTCACAAGCATATGACTAAAATTTATTTCTAGTTACTATGTTTCGAAGGACTTGAGAAAACTCTCAAATAGCTGCAATATTCTTTTTGGGTCTTTTGATTGTATTTACAAGTAAAAACATATTTCGTTTTGACTTATTTCTATTTTAAAATCAGAAACTTGAAACTATTATAATGAACTAAGTAAAAAGTTTCAAGTTTCAATTTTTGTCAAAATCAGTGTAAATTTTTTTGTTGAGAACAGCAGAAAAATTAAAAAAGGTAGTTTTTGCCCATCGATTGCTCGCTTTTTCTATAAAATAGAAAAATATCATATTGAAAATAATAATTTATAATAATCTTTTTTATCTAATTATTACTTTTCGAATTTTTTTCTTAATTTTACCTTATTATACTTAATAATTAAAATGTATTTATACGTCACAGATGTATGTAGTGCAGATTGTAAATAAGCGCTTTTCACGAATATGAATGCATATAAAATTTTATTTAAGGGCACAAGGGGCCTTCACCCTCGAATTATTTTATTTTCAATTTTTAACTCGATATACAGAATAAGAATAATTAATATTTTTCCCTACATTGAAGACCCTTAGAAATCAAAATAAGGATTTTCTTGGCTGAATAATGTGTGTTTTAAAATTTTTTTTCAAAAATGCTCACATTTCTCAAAATGCTCCACGCGCATTTCATGTTATTTAAAATCATTAATTTTTTTAATATACGTTTACCATAAATATATATACACATAATGGTGCATTACATTTTTTTTTTGTTATGAATCTAAAGCTAATAAATAATTTTTTTTTAATTTGCTCGTTATTTTTTATGTTTTTACATGTTTTTATTTTATTTCATGGTCTATAAACATTAAAAATATCAGTGGTTCAAATCATTATGTACAGTCTTGTGACAAACACTTTAATTAATATTTCTTAGAAATTTGGAAGAAATCGGAAGTAAATGAATGCGCATGAAGCATTTTGAAAAATGCTAACATTTTTGAAGAATTTTTTGAAAAACAGGTCCTATTCTGCCACAAAATACTTACTTAGGAATTCTAAGTGTCTTTAATGTAGTAAAAATGATTATTAATTATTCTCATTTTGTATGTAGAGTAAAATATTTAAATTAAAAAATAAAAATAGAAACAAGAATTAAGGTCCCTTGTTCCCTTAATTTCATAAACATAAAAAAATTACCCTATGTCTCATATTCCTTTTTGTCTTTTCTTATATATCGTGTACGGTTTTTCTGTATGGAATCTGCAAGAATTCTTATAAAATACAGTATTCAGTTCTATACTAATATTCTATTCTGACATTTTGCGCTCCCCCCCCCTGTTATTATTCCACTTTCTTGTCTGTCATCCCTTGTATTTTGACGTCAAACATCTACAGGGGGTTGTGTATGAAATCCCCATCATTATTTTTTGTCTTATTATAAAATATTTCTTATTTACTTTCTTTACAAAGAGCCTGTATAGACTACTAGTAGAATATTTTATTTTCTCTAAAGTCTAAATATGTATCTCATATTACAAACATCATTTCTTTTCATCTCGACATTATGTTCTTTAAAATGATTTGCTATTTCTCTATAATGTCGCATAATTTTGAAACTTTATTTACTGATGTCTAAAATTTCAGTATTAATTATCATCATTATGTGCGTGGATCTAGAATAGTATTAAAATACCATATTCTAAGTGAAAAATTAATGGATAAGAATTTTAGATAGTAAATGTTCCTAACAAGCGACGGGTCCAAAATTTTATTATATATATATATATATATATATATATATATATATATATATATATATATATATATATATATATATATATATTGTAAGAATCCGTTACGACCTTTCCGAATAAATCACCCAGACAGCCGGACCTCCCACAGCAGGTGACCAGCGAACAGTTCTATCTATCAGCGTCAAGGTGTCTGCAAGCAAAGAATGGTGTTGCTCCTAGCCGCCGGGCCTGGGAGGACGTAAACTAATGACTATTTCGACGTGAACTAATGATTTTCAGATCAGCTGATTATAAGAACCGACCACATGGCTCGTGGTCAGGCGAATCACAGCCAACGGACATGACGTCACAAATTGTGCCAGCCAACCTAAACTTGGGCAGTCACGTGACCGGAAGCACGGTTGCCAACGCCGCCAGAAAAAATCCAGTTTTTGGACAGACTTGGTCGAGACTCTCATCGAGAGAGCACCTTTCGTCTACGTTGTCATGGAGCGACCGACTTGATCCTGACTTATTTTTCAGAGCAGCCGCTCGAAGCTTCTCGTCCACGAATACTTCACCCTGAAGTATAGCTATCTCAGAGCATCCTGCTCTACAGGCTTCGGTTAGTTCTTTACTTCATCTAGAAATTATCTTCATAGTTCAGAGCAGCCCGCTCTATAAGCTTCCCGTGATTCTAACTGTCTTTACGAAGTTATTCTATTTTCAGAGCTGTACGCTCTAGAGGCTGTGTACCGACCTTCTAGTTCCGCTGTGACTGTACGTGCATCTTATCATCGAAATCATTTGGTTATTACGAAGGCAAAGCTCCCTCTATGTCTAGAGGTAGATCAACTCATGTGTAAATAGTGTACAAAGTTTCCGACTAAAATTTAATAAAACTGTAATTTAATGTAGTAGACTGACTCTGAACATTTTTAGCTACACGGAGTCTGAAGTTATCACAATATATATATGGCGAAAAAAAAGTATAACCAGGCGTAACACTTAAAAAATATTGGCTTACATCCTTTTGAAATATACGACCAAGTTCCAAGGTTCCGGTGTTATGTATTTTATCGATATTTCTATCTGTATATATAAATATGTATAGATTGAGTCGGCGATAAAAAATTTATTACAAAGAATAAAGCTTAAAAAATTGGCTTATATCCTTGTGAAATATGACGACGTTCCAAGTTTCCGCTGTTACGTATAGTATGAACATTTCCATGTGTTCCTATATATAGAACTATAGATTAATTTTTATAAAAATCTACTTTCCACTGTAACTCTGCAGAGAAATAAGCGAGTAAGTAAATACGAATGTATGCATGATGAGCTTGATATATGCATATAATCAAACTGCTGCTAATTTTTAACTACTGTACACAGAAGGATATGAGTGGTGTAAACTCCAAACTAGGCAATCTCCATGAGATTTTTTTTTGATAATGGGCAAAAAACAATATCTGATGCAGTTTTGAAGATGTAAATTTTAAATTACCTTTAGAAAAATTCCCCCAATATTTTTTATTAGCAGCCCTTTTTCTAAAAAATTTAGCTTTTAATGGATTGATATTGAAATGCTGTAAGAAGATATCTTTAACTCAATTTAGAAAAAGAAAATGGAGATTGCTAGTTTTGATCCTACGCCACACATATGTCCCTTAAATAGGATCTGAGATATCTCTCTTTTTAAGGGTAGTCATCCCCATTACACGAGCTGAAAGACAGAATTTTTGCTGTTTGTTCGAACTTCTATAATTTTTTTTCACTTCCCATTATTTATGAAATTTTCAGTATTACTTCTCTAAAGTTCTTACATTATGTTCCCTGAATTAATTTTATTACAAGTAAATAAGAATTGAGTAAGAGGTGAGTAAGAGGTTGAGTAAGTTGGTTTAAGAAGTAAGTAAAACGGTATCTTAATTTAGAAAAAGAAAAATGCAGATTACTGGATTTGATCTTACACCACTTATATCTCCCTTAAATAGGATCTGAGATATCTATCTCTTCAAGTTTAAATAAATTTAATTATTATCTTAAATACAATCAAATTTATAATTGCAGTAAAGTTATTCTTTTTTTGTGACATGAATTTTAATTCTACCTCTTTGAGAAAAAAAATATCAATTGCTCTAAGAGAAACACCAACATGTAATTTTTCAATCACCATTATTGATACAATATTACTTTAAACTTTTAAATCATAACTTATAAGACCCACGTATAAGACATGAAACCTTATACATTACTGAACTGCCATCAAAAAAAAATTTAATTTGTTTAAAATTGCAAAAAATTGTTGACTTTAAATCGTCAAGTTAAAATATTTGATAATATTGAAGATTTGAAGCGAATACTCAAGAAAACAATGCTTTGTACTTAAATAGCATTAACGATTTGTTTTCCTTTCGACCTTCAGACAACATGAGGAATAATTTTTATGTTATTCTAGATTTTCTGCTCTGTTTTGTGGAATGCCATCAGCTGAATTCATTGGAAAACCCCCATTTAATTTCTTATTTTAACTATAGCTTATTTTTTCTACTTATTAACCCCGATATCTCAAATTAATCTGCCAAATCCTTCAGAAAATCTAATTATTTCATATTTGCATTAATCTCTTAAGTCTCTTAAGAGTGCGTGAGCATTTATTCAACTAAATTCTTATATTCGAAAAAGAACGCTATTGGTCATCTTTTAGTGCAGTGATTTAATCATGCATTATCCATAATAACTTTATAAAGACAACCTGGATCCACAACTTAAACACAACTTCTTAGTATCCACAATAAAAAATAAGAGAACGCGAATTAACCATCGAGACATCACACCTAATGCTCCTGTGACTGAAGAAGGAATTAATTAGTTTGAAGCCCCCCCCCCCTGTTTTGTTTTTTTTTTGTTGAGGGCATTAAACAGCTGCGTATTACTGTTGTGAGTTCTCAACAAGTTTCATAAATGAAACACATTAATTTTTTTTTCCGTTAACCTAATTTTTTGCAGCATTTTCATTATTGAAACTTCTGTAATCTTATATTATGATCAGTAATAATATTTCATTTTCTTTGTTCCACCTTAAAAAAAACTCATAGTGATTTCGCTTTTATTAACGATTCTTTCTTTACAAGTACCGTATTTACGCGTGTATAGGCCGCACTTTTATTGCATAAAATTGGTCGGTAAAAATGAGGTGCGACTTATACACGGAATTTTAAAATTAAATACAGTAAATATCCTTTAGTTAAGAATACTTTACTGCAATAAAACATTAGTATCTATATACCTTACAACCTATTAAACCGTATCATGCCCACTACAATCCAATGTATTGTAAATATTATTGTTTGTATATATTATACCTTAGGACTATTCAATGAAACTCTTTTGAGTTCCCAAGAGTTCGTCTTCGTACGAAATAATTCCCAACTGTACTAGTATATATATAAAATCATCTTTTTTACACTGTAGTTTCACCACCCTCAGCTAAGGTAGTACCTGATATTGTTAGGCAAGCATTGAACTTTAAGGAATGTACGACATTGCTACATTTCGCAGAACGATGCTACTTTGAGTCCACAACGGAATTCAGAAAAAATAAAAAATCCCCAAATGTTGTCTTAAAATTCAGGTGCGGCTTATACACGCACGCGGCCTATAGACGAGTAAATACAGTATTCCTAATTTTCTTTACAAATTCCTAATTTTCTATTCTATTTCAATATATTCTTCCCGAACACGCTAAAACGTCCACTCAAATGTCACAACTATGTACGCTTCTAATTCGAAATTCCGGTTCCGGTGCTCGCGTTTGTGGTTATACAGATAACACTTAAGTAAACACCGAAATGCACTCATACAGGTCGGCGATGTTTACTCAAAATAAATTCAAGACTTAACAGCCCAAACACTACTTGCTTTCAGAAATAACCTTTAAATGTTACAAAAAGCTATCTGGAGTGGGAGGTGTCAAATTAATCTCTGAGATGAGTTTTCTAGCAAACAATAAGATTGCACGAATATAGAGGCCATGCTATCCTAGCGTTTATTTCTAGAATTTCTAGAGGGGCGTTTCCTTTTTTTAATGCCGTTAAGCGTAAAATAACCAGACTATGCGTGCTGAGAATAATGATAATAAAAACATTTAGAGCAAAACAGGAAAGAGTAGCCACTGTGGTGTCGCAGATCACGCAATTTTTTTTTTGCTAAAAAACACGTGTCAACGATTAATTTCACACCTCCCGCTCCAAATAGCTTTTGGTAACACAGTATACAGAGTATTTATGAAAGCAGTGGTGTTTCTGCCGATTAGCCTTGAATTTATTTTCTATGTGGAGGAGAGGGTATTTTAGATTGCTTATCCCGCTAAATAGTGTTTGATTATCATTCTTAGCACAAACACGTAAGCCCTGGTGACATAATTAATATTATGATAATTGTGTTTAGTGTTAATTTGCAAGTTTTGATTAAAAAAATACTACGAATTATTATGGAATTTTCATTTGAGGCCTCCTATAATGATAATTACATATGATGTACGTAAAACCCATCATCTATCGCGAACTATGGTAAAAATTTAGAGTGTTATGGAATTTTGATTTGTGAATTCTAACAATGATTATTGCATTCGATGTATAAATCATCATCTATCACAAACTGTGGTACAAAATTTAGAGAGTTATGGAATTTTGATTTGAGGATTCCTACAATGATAGTTACATTTGATGTATACACTATCATCTATCACGAACTATGGTAACAAATTGAGAGAGTTACGGAATTTTGATTTGAGGATTCCTACAATGATTGTTACATTTGATACATAAACCATCGTCTATCACGAACTATGGTACAAAATTTAGAGTGTTATGAAATTTTGATTTGCGGATTCGAACAATGATTATTACATTTGATGTTAAACCCCCATCTATCCCGAACTATGGTACAAAATTCAGAGTGTTATGGAATTTTTATTTGGTGATTCTAACAATGATTATTACATTTGATGAACCATAAACCATTATCAAGCACAAACTATGGTACTAAATTTAGAGTGTAATGGAATTTCGATTTGTGGATTCTAACAATGATTATTACTTTTGATGTATAAACCATCATCTATCACTAACTGTGGTGCAAAATTTAAAGTGCTTGAATATGACAAAATACACTGAACCTGCCCTACTGAGTGGAGCCAATCGTAAAAATATGCATATTCTGCCATAGTCATTGATTATGTCTAGGGGAGAAGCTCATAACAAGGTTCGAAACCTAGGTCCAACGCTATCTGGTACTCTGCAGATGTATATTTTTGCTTATGACTGTCCATTAACTTCTAATCATTTGTATACCTAAACACAAAATATTTATTCTCGGACATTAGCCGACAATGAACGGTTTTATCAGGTTGCTTAATATATTTTATGACTTGATGTGTTTCTTTATATAAATATGTAACTAGAAAAGCTTTTGCATATTAATATTAATGTTAAATAAGACTACATTTATCGATTCATACATTTAATTAATATAGTGTAGAGAATAAAGGTTAAAGTGTTCCTTTATACGTTTAACAACATTTAGCATCGTTATCCTTTGAAGACGGAATCAACAAATGAACACTCCTCGTGAGACACATAATGTATTATTGTTGAGAATCCAGAAGAATATTAGATTGCGAAATGTTCACTTCCTGAATTTTATAAAGTACATAAAATTATCATCCACTATCAATAAATTAAATGTCACGAAATTTTCAGCTCATTTCAAAACGCACTTCGGTAAACAGGACTTATGATTGATGCTTTCATCATCCTTCTTGCAGTTTATTTTCTCGCATGATATATTTCTAAACTTTATAACTTGATACCCGCATATGGAAGCTAACGAAATCGTTTATCATTCATTTGGAAAATTATGGAGGACAATTTTAGTATATATTAATGATGTGCATCTCTCTTCCTGCTCATCACGTTGTTATAATGCATAGAAAAGTCAAATTTTTGTCTGTCAAAAGAGGTCATAAATATTATTCAAATATATGCATTATATTAACTAGTCTAAAAATGTAAAAAAGTACTATGCATATGATCTTAACTTCACCCTTTAGGGATTAACCCTTTTGTACTAAATAACAGGCAATAATAGTTGAAGACAGTGGAATTTTTCACTTATAAATGTTCATTAAGGTCAATGAACAGTGCTACAGTCGGGTTTTAAAATGCAGTTGACGTAAAAGCCTTATTTTTTTAAAATGTCTTCAAATACTTTTAAAGGAGAGTTAGAGCTTTTGTGTTACATTTTGCTGGCATTATCTTTAGTGTAAATATGATGTCCTCCGTCTCTTAATTTTTTTTCACTGCTACAGTCCTAAATTCTTATTAAATAACTAGTCTAAAACTTTATAAAAGTACTATGAATATGATCTTAACTTAACCCTTTAGGAATTAACCCTTTTGTACTAAATAACTAGTAATAAGAGTTGAAGACAGTGGGCTTTTTCACATATAGATGTTTATAAAGGTCAAGACAGTGAATATTGCTACAGACATGGTTTAAAATGCAGTTTACGTAAAAACCTTACTTTTAGAAAATTACTTCAAATACTTTTAAAGAAGAGTTAACCTTTTTATATCTTATTTTGCTGGCATTATTCTTTCTGTAAGTATGCTGTCTTCCATCTCTTAATTCTTTTCACCACTGCAGTCGTAATTTCTTATTAAATGTCCGTGTTCTCATAACTAACGGACTGCCGACTTGCATCTGTCGACTTTATTTTAAACATTCAGAAAGTTGGTCTACTGAAATTAAAAAGAAGAATTCAGATATTTTTTAATTATCACGTTTCATTAGATTCTTTTGGAGTCTGGGGAAAATTTACTAACTACAACATAAGGAAAGATTAAAATGCTTATTGCTTAAGGTTATCTTGATCCTAACCTGTCTGGAGCGAATAATTAGTAGTTATTCATGATTTGGTAAAGTGTCATAACTTTAACTTTTAAAGAAATATTTTTCTTGTGAGTGGTAAAATAGTAATGTGTTCTACAGGGCGAATCTGAACTGCTTTTAAGAAAACCTAAAAAAGAATAAATGTTTTATGAAATATGAAATCTCTTAAAATCATTGACTTTGGACACTGGTTATTAAATTTAACACCATAACTGGTTGAATAACTTATGAAACAAAAAAAATATGGATGTTAATTGATATCTCAAGACTCTATGAGATCCTACTCATTGTAAATTATTTTGTGTTTGATTCAACTGAATCTATATTATAACACTGGCCACCTTTAGCCTGATAAAATATTCTTAGAGAGAAAGCTTACTTCCAGCATGTGATTTTGTATATAAAGATATACGTCTCTTGATACATATGTTTCTGTAATATAAGCGTTAAAAAACACTTCATTTACATATAAGGAGTGCTTTAAAAGTTACCTTAAATCTCCAAATAAAATAGACTGTTCCATGTCCTAGTATTCAAAGAAATAGTTCGACTGAAGTTCAAAAAGCACAAAATATTTTTTATCCAAGCCTGATACATTTCCATTCCAATGTTCCAATGATAATATATGAACACTTTTCAGAGGACATAAATATAAATTTTAACTGCATTCTTCATAAAGTCCCCAAACGGAATAAAGCTGCAGTTTTGGTTATATTTCGGTTTGTAATGACACACTCTGGTAATGATAAGAATTCTATTGTACAACTTTCATGATATATTTTCCCGAGATCTCAGGGTAAAACCAAAACTATATCCGACTAGCATATTATTTAGAAGTTTTATAACCTATTAAAGTGAAACAAACCGGTAGTACTCACCAAAAAATTTCAAGTTGAAACGAAATCTATACCGGCCTAGGATATCACTGAGGAAGTTTATAGCCTATTAAAATGAAGCCTGCCGTGGTAAAAGCATTTAAAATGTGATAAAAGTACTTAAAGAATGTAACTTATTTTATATTTTAAAAATTTTATAGATTTTTATATATTGTATGTATTTTTATATTATTTATTTATTTTGTCTCATTTTTGTATATGATGTAATAAGATGAAAAAAAGAAATTAATCTTAACACAATAAATTATTTCAATAATAATAAAAAAAGCTGGGAAACGTCATGGGAAAAATTTAAACATATTCTCAAAAAAAGTGCTTAAAAAGTAAAAACAGGAAAAAAAACGCGAAGAAATGTCTTTGATCAAAGATTTCTATCCTAATTCTTGAACAATTAATACTTAATATATACATACATGTTGTTACATATATTTTTATAAAAAATATGTTAAAATAAAATTTCAATTCGTTTAAAGAGTGCATTAAAAGTTACATTAAATCTCAGTCTAAAATGGGGGAAGGTTTTAAGCTTTGTGCTCAGAAAAAATTCAAATTGTGTTCAAACGAAGGAAAATATTTTTATACAAGTATGATACATTTCCAGTACAATGCTAATACATGAACACATTTACTGGGACTAAAAAAGAACAATTCTAACTGCATTCACTAAAAAGCATTTTTCAATTAACTTTTTAGTAAAGTAAGTGTGTACAAAAGAATTAACAAAGGTTTCCAATTTATTGTGTTCCAGTTAAGATTTTTATCAGGTTTCCGTCTTAAAAAATGGTTATGAGGTGCGTTTTTTAGGCTAAAATATTGAAGATAAAAGTAAGAATGTATGAAAAAGTATGTCTTCGAATTGATAGTTTGGCAAGATATATATATTTAATCAGACAAAAATAGCTTCATTTGACTCATATATATATATATATATATATATATATATATATATATATATATATATATATATATATATATATATATATATATATATATATATATATATATATATATATATATATTTATATATATTTATTTATTTATTTATATATGCTCGCGTGTGTGTGTATACATAAGTATATATACATAGGAGAACTTAAGTAAAACAACAAAAACGAATAACATTAAAATTCACAGTCTAATTCAAAAATGTATCAGAAATAATAAATGTCGTCTGCACTCTCTGCACTTGCAGTTATGTATTCGAAATAAACAGTTGCCTAAATAAATACACTAGATAATAGTTATTTAAGTCAAATATTTGTTCAAGTGCCTATTATGTCACATAAATTATTTACTCTTTTATACTGAGATGATAAATTTTAAATATTAAATTTCAGTTATTCAAAAGCAGACATCCAGTTTATTACTGTCTATTTTTAGCCCTTGAAGCATGCATCCAAATTTTATGGCCTTTATAGAATTCAATATGAAAAGATAAATCAAGAATCGGAAAAAGTCAAACATCCTTTGAAGAGAAAAATTTATTATTACTTGCCTATATTGCGTTGAAACAAATCAAAAAAAATTAAATTTAAATATTAAAGAGCACGGTGCGTTATGTTACAGATACATATTAAAATTCTTTGAAGTCTATGAAATGTGAAATAAAAATTACATTTCAAAAGTTGATTTCTGTGGCTTCATTTCAAGCTCGTATGAATGGAAAAAAATATGCATACATGGAGGAATTTCATGTTCCGCTGGGACACAGAGAAATATATGAAAGGGAGCTCCTTTTAAATCTCACAAACATACGGATGTAAACGTTATGAACGTTATTCGGATTTATAGAGAGCGGGAAGCGATTATCTCTTCTTTGAAAAATTTATGATAATTTTATAGTGCGTATTTAATTAATTCTAATGATTTAAATATTCATGAAAATGGGAAAAATATCGTTAGAATTTAAAAAAAATATGTTACCCTTTAAGAATTCATAAATACAATTAATAAATTCTGCCTCTTTTTATAACATTCTGAAGTGAACTTGGTTTATATTATAAATAAATGTAGTAAAGATAACATTTGCTTTTCGTTAGGCAAAAATTTTAACCAGAAAATGAAAATATGTATGACAGATGTATCACTATACTTTGCATTTTAGAAACAGGTATGTAAATGATAAACACGCATACTCGCATGTGCAAATATATATATATATATATATATATATATATATATATATATATATATATATTTATACATAGACAGATATCGATAAATAGGTAGAGGGATAGATAGAGGGTCAGACAGTGATGTATCTACTTAATATGATTAATTAATTTATTATTTTGCAATACTCGTGATTTTAATCATTGTTTTGGAGAATACATTAAATATTTTTCCTTACATTTGCATACATTTTGTTTTATTACATGATTAAATTTATGGTTTCTGTCTCACTGTTATTGCAATAGTTTTCACAAAAGCATTTACACACAAAATTTTTATCGTTTATAATTTCATATCTCAAAAGCGTCTAAAGTATTTTAATACCCTTTAACATCATCCTAGAAGTCCGAACAGCATTTTTATATCTGATTCACTTTTGATCTCTTACATCATCCGCATTTTTAACTGTTTCAGAAATGCTATTTAGTACTACGAAGCTAACTAGTTGAAGATCAATTTTTATAATTTTAAACGATCCTTAAAATTAAAAGATCAAACTACGGCAGAGAATGTTCTGTTACACGTGTATGTAACTGTTAATGTCTAACGTCAGTGCCAACGTAAGTATTCCTCTTTACGCAATATTCTAACTTTTAATCAGATATTCCTTTGAGGTAAAATACTTCTAGGATCTCAGCTGATTTAAAATTTATCATTTAGTCCGTCATTTCTTTAAAAATATGGGGACGATAACTTACAAAATGCCTTTTACACTTGGAGAAATTGCCGGATTTCAAATGAGTAATCATAAAGATTCCTATTGTAATTAAATTCTACTTGGCAAAGTCATTAATCTATTTCCAATATGCAGTTTGTTTTAAATATTCAACAGCTTTAAAATTTAAAGTGTCAGTTGGTAATTAGCCTCATGGAAATCCATTCAGAGTAAAATATACCGTAGCATAAATTTATCTGAACAGTCGCACTGTGATGCTTAAGTGCATTAAATGCTCGAGTTACTCCAGATCCAATGATTAAAGAAATTTGTTTTAATACAATAAGGTTGAGTTTGGGTTCAAAGAATATCCTTCAGATAACCTTCGTATAAAATTTTTCAGTACTTTTGTTCTTAACGCTTGGTATGCTTATGAAAACATTACTTAAAATGTGTTAATTCAATTACGACTTGGATAGAATTAGATAGAGTGTAAGAACATTCATAATCAAAACTATAAAGAGGGGGCCAAAAATTAAACGGGTGAGGAAACATGCCATGCTCACGTGAGCATGGAGTTTTGGCATGTTTTAATTCTCTGTAAATATCATTCTTTTTTAATTAGGCAGGTTTTCTATCCGATAATAAAGGTAGAAACGATGCACAAATAATTTAAAAAGCTGATGGAACTTAGATAATAATGTTAAGTTGTGTCAAGTGCAAATAAAATTTTGAGAAAGTAAAAAAAAAAAAACTTCTCTATCGGCTGAAACAGTATACCTCGCAATAAATTGTATTGTATTTCCTCTTAATTAACACCCCATTGTTCAAGAATAACATTGATAAAGGAGACGGTTTCGAAATTGTTCAGACAAATAATTTTTAGCGTATTTTTAATCTGTTTTCATCTGGCAGTCTTAAATACATAAAACGTAGGAAAATTATCATTAAAATGTGCCCGCCATTCAGACAACGCATGCAGGCTTATGAATAGGATTATAATACTTTTCATTTGAAAAGGTTTGTCGAAGTTCTATGGCGTGACCCCGCAATCTCAGCTGGTCTAAATATAAAAATGCTGGTGCAATTGATATGAATGCATAAAAATTGTATAAAAGTAAATTTTTAAAAGAGCGGAGGTTCCTAAACAGCCATTCTTTTAAAAATCTTAAACTTGGAAAGCACTTTAAGAAAATATGAGAAAATTGGAATTAATACGTCAAGCAGTGTGGGCCCCAACAATATTTAAAATTTAGACAGGTCAAGACATGAACATGTCAAGATTGTGCAGTAAAAGTTTGGGTTTCTGCTAAAAATATATTTTCAGCGTGAGGTCTGAAGGATAGGTCTAAAAGCAGAGGCAGAAATTCTTATAATTTTTTAATGCTATTTCAAAGCCATTTAGATGTATCCCTGTTGCCCCCTATATACTAGGAATCACTTCATTAAAAGCCCCCCCCCCCCCAAAAAAAAAAAAAAAAAAAATTGAACAAAATTAATAAGATGTGTACAAAGATTAAAAAAAAAGTCCAGCACCAGTATCTTTGCTCTAGATAGCACATATTAAATAAAAATCCAAAATCGATTCGATGGAATATTGGTAATCACAGTAAAATGTCCCTTTTTGAAATTGCTGAACTGGGCAAAATAATCGCTTGCAATGTCAGTTTACAAAGGAAGCATTTTAGAGTCGTGCCAATGCCATAGAGATGTTAAGTGCTTGGAATTGTTAACATGCCTAGTCAGCAATTTAAACGTCCCCTCAGTGAGACACTGGGTATTAACTTGAATGTTGCTGACAATATCTTTAAACTTTTAATCCCTTATACCTTCTGGCACTCCGGAGTCGACCCTAAATTTCATTTAATTTTTATCAATTTTATTTTAGACCCATAGCATACAGTATAATCCTTCTGATGTCCCAGAAAAGTACGAGTTCCGTTTCTAGCAACACGATCAGCCACTTATTTTCGCTAGCCACACAGTAGGTGGGACACTAACGGAAAATGACTTTCCCCCTACAATCTTCTAACAATGCCTACACCTCTGTCAGAGTTCCGAGTTCCGAGTGAGGAAATGAAGTGAATGGCGGAAGTCCAATCGCACAGAATTACAACCTTTGCTGAATCAACAGAAAATAGCCTAATGTTGTGTAAGATAAAAATATAACTTACAAGGATGTGTCATTAACAAACACAGCTAGCCACTTTTTAACACAGGACAAAACATGTGCAGGTTTTTTAAATCCAAAGAAATTTTGTCTTAGTTCAATTTTGCCTTTATTCAGATTAGTAAGTAGAATTTTTGTTTCTTAAACTATTTTAATTTGAAACAGCTGCGAAAACAAAACGTGGCAAAGACAGATAGGTTCGCGTACGATATATATATATATATATATATATATATATATATATATATATATATATATATATATATATATATATATATATATATATATATATATATATGTATATATATGTATATATATGTATATATATATATATATATATATTTATATATATATATATATATATATATATATATATATATATATATATATATATATATATATATATATATATATATATATATATATCATATATATATATATATATATATATCATATATATATATATATATATATATATATATATATATATAATATTTAATTCTCCGAACTTTAGAATGAGGATCACATATTTCACATTTTCTTCAATGAAATGTTTTCTTGAAATTTTTCGTCGAGCATAAATTTAACACTACTGTTAAAAATTACAAAACTAGTCCAAAGTATGATGGACTTTATCATATTGTAGTCTGTGTGAACATATGACTGTATTTAATACAAACTGCAAGCTGTAGTCAATTAACAATTAAAAATCTTTCAAACCTTTACCATTTCTAAGCTTTTGTTTACTCTTAAAAAACTACTAATGTATTCAATTACATGTCATAGCTCTTAAAGCACATATTTACCTTAAACAATATTCCTGATATTAATTGTTTTTGAATCTACCATGCCATCAATTTTATCCAATTTTCACAGCAAACTGACACAATTCTAATTACGTTAGACTTAAAGTTTGACTTCAACGATAGTTTCAGAATAAAATGAAACAATCCACTGCTCAAATGCATGGCTTACCTGCTTTTAATATGTCCCATAAAACTAAGTCTCAGTAAATTATAGCGTTTCCCTACGTCGAACAAAGAGATTTGTAACCAAAATAACTAATGTGTGTCTCTGTAAACTTAATCACTCTTTGTGTCTCGAGCATTCACCAGACTAAGACTGGCAAATACTGTTCTACACGTAATCCATCAAAGATTCCTCGGAGGAAATTCTACGGCATTTGTGCAACTAATAATAATCAGTCTTGGGAATATCGGAGGAAGGAGTAAATTGGTCGAGTTAACTATTTCTTAATGATTGATGACTGCGACTCTATTTAAGGAAAACACACTGCAAAGTCTGCATGTTTTTCTTCTTGCCATAGGTACTAAAGTCATTTGAAGTCTTTTAACTCACAAAAGGATTAACAGAACTTTTACGATCTTCTATATGAATATCTTACCACAAGACAACGTAAATATTTTTAAATATAAAAATAAAATTACAGTCAAACCTCTGTGTACAGTAAACTCCATGGACTTGACTGAGTTGGTCTTTTGAGTCGATGACCTACCATATGTTAAGTACGATACAAATGTAACACTAGTAATAAAATAATGTGAAAATTGAACTTCAGAACTCAAAAATAAATAATAGTTGATGTTAGTTTTTGAAAATAATCTTAAGAAGAGTATCATGTATTATGAATTATTTTTGGAAATTATAAAAATAATTGAATTACTATCTATTTTGGTTTTTTCTTTAATTTTGTCGAATTAAGCAATTTTATGATGTATTTCGGCAACTAGGATATGGTTGAAAATTGTTGACCTACAGCAACACCTTTTAAAATGTATCATGAGGTAGAAGAGATTCAATATAAAATCCTTAAATTTCCATTGTCTTTAATACCAATTGTTTGGACTTAAAGACATTTTTATTCTTCATTTTTTGTATTTCTGATGTCAATTTTATATGTTAATTAATGTTCACTTTTCTGAAGTAGCAACACGTTAAGCTTTTGAATTCTGTTTAAGCGCCTTTGCAACTGGAATTTTTGTCAGTCGTGTAATGGTTTAGCGCGGTGATGTAGTTTTAATTCAGTGGTGATTTTAACAATGGCGTATTTTTTAACTTAAATGTTTATAGTATTAAACGCATTTGTAATTGGGACCAGGTCTCCCGTTCTAGGTTTTCACTGAGCTGAATTGCTGTCTTCTTACAACGTTTGTTCCACTCAACATTTTACTGGTCGTGAAACTGGAATAAATATTCTCAAGTGAACTGTGTTTTGATTCTATTTGGCGTATGATTTGAATACTTCGCATTGCTGTGACTCCAGACCACAAGGAAATTGAAGTAAGAATGTTCATTCATTTTTAACCAAATTTTAGTAACTTCCCACATTGGTTGCATGACAGTCGGTGCTGGGTTGGTTTGAACAACTTTATTTAGTTTACCGATTTACATACATTTAGCGCTTCCCGCATTGTCGTTTGTTTTCACATTACAGAATACACTACTACTCTACCAATCCCAAGAATGTTCATCATTTTCATGCATGTGTTTTGCAAATTGTGATATCTAACTTTATAACTTATAATTCAGAAGAATGGCACCATGCAATACGTAAATTATCAAAACTTTTTGCTTCGAGTAGTGACACTACCAATAAATACGATACATAAGGTACTGACTCAGCAGGATGTTAGGCACATCACTATACATAAGCATATTTAATAACGGGTTGAAGGTATACATATTTAAAACATATAAAACATATTTAATAAAGAAAATTACACGATAAAGTGACTTTCTTTTCTAATGCTAACCCTTGCTTACCATAATCAATTCACAAACTCACCGATATTTAAATAAAAGCTGAAGGTTGTTATGATAGTATTGAAATGTTAACAAATAATTAGATGAACTTGTTTCGGAATAATCGTCAGATTGTGTGCTATCTTAAAGTTGAAAACATCAAAGCGGGTACAAATTTTCAGGCCCTATTTCCAAGCACTCAAAACTTTTTAATGTTAGATATAAATGCTTGAAAGCGAGTAGGTGTGCAGTCCCCAATATATGAACTACAGATAAAAATATAATTGATCTCTTTCTTTTAGCAAGAATATCTAAGTATCGGTGAGGTGGGAAAAATGAGGTTAAGTCGATAGGATCAAGCAAGGGGAATAAGGGAATTTAATCTATCTGGAAAACAGGGTCTCGAGTTCAATTCGGGATTCAGTCGAGTTATTTTTATGGGGGAGATAAAGGTATTTGAAAGAAGTGATCTTCAGTCATCGTCAGTTAAATGGATTCATACGAATCTAAAACAGAATTCGGAACAAAAAATATCGATTTTTCACTTCTCCGGCAAAACTAAAGTCGAATCCTCTGATTTCATTACATGTATCAATGAGGGAAAAATAAACTAATGTGATCCTAAGTGATTTTGCGGAAGGTATTACTTTTTATGCCAAAAATCACCAACAACGTTGATGCCTTTCTCAACTGAATAAAGTGTCTGGGGATTCCAAGTTCATATAATAGTCGTCAAACTGTTGAGCAAGAATGTACATAAATGTTTATTATACACCAATGCTCTTCAGTAGTGAAAAAGCTATACAAAATATGTTTTAGTGAATCAGCCGTGCAGATGTAGCTCTGTGTTTAATCCATTGTAATTGCAATTTTACAGTATTTTGAATCGACAAATTCTAAAGGCTTCACTGATGAACTAGAAACAGATTGTCCAGGACAATGGACTTAAGCATTTTAGCCGAGGAGAGGGACAGCGAAATGATTTTCTTTTGAATCCCCTTCATCTGTGATTTACCAGGAACGCGGTTAAAAACATTTTGAATATTTCTTGATAGAGATAATGAAATCGTGATTGAACGATGATTTTCGCTTTTTGTCAAAACTAATTGTTTCAAATTAGAAATTGATTTAAAAAAAAGGTTAGCTTCAAACGTTTCTTGACAGTTTCTCCAGACGTTTAAAAAGGAAAAAAAAATTCCTATTTACTTCAGTGTCAACTCGAAATTATGATCATGTACGTGTTAGAATATTTTCTCATGCACTCTCTCAGAGAGCTTAAACAAGACATTTGCCACAAAAAGTGTTTACTTTAGATAACTTAAGATAAAGCAATCGGTATCATCTAATTGGCATTCCCTTTTAGGATGGTATGATAATTTGAAGTAATATCAAATTTTATACTTTTTAATTTTTTTTTCTTTAAAATTTCCATAATGGAACTGCTTAATTTTTTCGTATTTTTCTCAGAAATTACATAGAAATGTAATTCGCCAGGAAATTCCGATAATGCAAATATGTATGAAGACAAATTTTCCGTTAGAATCAAAATTTCTTTTAAAAAAATATGAATAATTCTACAGTTTTATATGAATATTTTTAATAATATTTTCTCAGTGAGGAGAGATGATTATAAAGATTATTAAAAATCTTCGTAGTAATTCAGAAAATTCAGTTATCTTGCAATCATTTAATGTTACTGCAATAAGAACTACTTAATATGTCCTAAATAATCAGAACAGTTTGAAAGAACTGCATGCCACTTATTCAAAAAACATATTTCTCATTTCATTATGAAAAAAAATCTTATTTTGAATAAACTAATATCAAAAGCAAAGATTCCGAACTTATTACAAGCATTTCATTCAAATAATTTTCAATGAAATTGAATTTAAAGCATTTGAAAAACTCATATGGTAAATATATTAATCAAAAAACTGTGAAGGAATTTTCCCCATAAAGATTTAATTTTACTATAGAGAAGGGAATCAGTTTTTTATTTACTTTCTTATCAGAACGAATGATTCATATGTAAATAAATATGATTTGAGCATTATGTTGCAAGGAAGGAAATTAAATACGAATTATACTGAACAACTGGACAAATTGGATTTTTATTTGTATCGTTAATCCTTTAATTATTCAATTTTATGTCTTTATATGTTTTTACATTTTTACTGTACGAAATACTCATAGAATTTCATTTCATAAAAGGCAATAAATCTATTTATTAATTTATTTTGTTTTATATACTGCGACGTAGGAAACGCATGACTGCAGCTTAATTACAACATACACAACAATATTAACTAAAAACAAAGAATTGGAAATGATGAACGTGTTTATATTTCAATCTGACGATTAAAAATAAATGAATTTCAGAAACTCCTACTTACGAAAGTATTAACGACACAATATAAAAAGAACAGTCATGAAAATACAATTATCTCTCTCTCTCTCTCTCTCTCCCTCTCTCTCTCTCTCTCTCTCTATCTATCTATCTCTCTCTCTCTCTCTCTCTATATATATATATATATATATATATACATATATATACAAATATTGTTTACATTTTGGTAGTAGTCTGGTCATCATATCCCAAACATTATCAAATTAAATAACTTTCGCTTTCATTTCACTGGCTTTACAAAGAATCCTTTCTATGCCTCTTCTCGACAACTCACCTATAATAGCTGAAAAGCAGTCAAAAGGAAAATGCATTCAAAACTTAATCCATCCACTTCCGCAATATTCTATTTTCAACAGACCTTATCCCAACAGACATATTCAGGCTTGCTTTATTCTCGAACCACATACAATGGCCTGCGTAATAATCACCGCATATAATATTCACCCACAGGACCTGATCCCCTCCAGGATTTAGGATCCCACTGTTACGTCCAAAGAGTCAGGAAGTATAATTCCTTGGGGTGTTTGGTAGAGAGCCATGCGTGTTTTAGGGGTCATCACGGATTTCTCCCCCGAACTTAATGGATCGTGACATACGACTCTTATGCAATGAGTCAGCAAAAGCTAACGACAATATACCGTGTGGCTCGGAAAAGAAATGATATTGGGTATTTATGAGCGTGTGCCCCAGTAATAAAAGCATAAAATTGGTATTAATATTCCCTGAATAACCAAGTTCATTAAAAAGGGTTTTTTTAGGCTGTAAATATATTTTAACGCCAATCAAAGCAAATGTATGGAGATAACTGAAATATACGATGCTTATTGAACATCTTTTTTTATGAATTTCTGTTTACTGTGGTTTTTGTTGCGGCTGATTAACTGTGGGAAAATAGTATTTCGGGTGAATATATTTTTCATATTTCTTTGAAATAGAAAATTAAACGTGCTTCTTCTCGAAAAAAATTAATATAAATTTGTATTAATATTGAAGATGAGAATAATAACATCTAAATTCTTAATTTACAAATAGATATTGAAAATAATCAATTAAACAATACATCTAAATTTTTCTACCATTTCTGTAAGTATAGACATACAACACTAAAGTGTAGAACGGCACTCAAGAATATAAGTTAATGGAAATCAAGTTTAATATTTTTTTTTTACCTTTATGCATTTATTTCAAAATAAAACTAATTTTTTATTACTTTTTTCTTATGTGAATATATTTTGAATTTTCCTTAAATAGTGCATTCATGGAAGCATTTTTGGGCAAGGTACCTGAGCAATTTTTCTTCGAAGAGCTCTATTCCATATATAATTTAAAGGATAAAACCGAAGGTGTTCGAAAAAAATATTTTTGCCTTAATGTGCCCAAAAATTAAGAGAGAACCCTATCTTTTTTCTACGTAACTATATTTTTCATATAAAATATTGGATATATATTAAAAAAAATTCTGAAATACGTCTCAGGCCTATAAATTGTGTTTAATTAAAAATATGTTTACCTATTTTTCTTATTTTCATCTTGTTCCCAGATTTCAAATATAACATACCTGAAAAAACAAAAATATGTATTAGCATAAATGAAGAGAATAAATTATAACATTTATAAATGTGAATCTATATTAAAAGAGTTTCTTGAAATCTAAATTAAAATAATTTGCAATTTTATTTTGTCTATTAAGCATCAATATGTGAGCATAGCCTTCGAAATTTAAGTCTCGTTAAGCTACAATTATTTAAATCCCTCTTAATCCAATATGAATATTGATATTAAAGACGAGAGACGGTTAATTTGAAAAAAATAATAGTTTTTTTTTATAATACTTTAGTAAACAACAATATTAAAATTACCTGAAATCAGTATTAAAATTTTGCTACCCATATTTGACACGGAAATAAATATTTATATCCCCTTATTGTACTAATCGAGAAAAATTTAAATTATAGCTTTAAAAGAACGTGAGATAGAATAATTCAGACAACCTTATATTGTCTCATTATACCTCCTTTCCTTATAATTATGCAATTAAATTCACACAAACCTTGAGCTGAATTGATTCTCTCCAATTACAATGTATTCTCTATAAATGTGTCAATCGATCCTCTCTCCCAGTGTTAAGTAAAGCGTGATGCCTTTATCATTTCCATATTACATTATATATACTATACATAAACATAGTACATGAATGTAAATTATCTCATTATCATCACTATGTAAAGTTACCAAAAGGGATTTCATAATATTTACAATGAAACAAGATTTAGATTTCGAATTATTGGCGGAAGATATGCGATTCAAATATTCCGTAAAGTGTAATTTGAATATGGACTATGTCAACTCTTTAGTCATCACGAAATAATAATGCACGCAAAGAAAGCCCATGCAGAACAGAAATTTTGATTAACTAACTATTTTAATCCACGATAAAGGACTTAGCCCTTCAGTTTAAGATGTACAATTATTGCTCACTATTTTAAACCATTCCCTTGTCACGTTCGGTTTATACGTAGCCTCAGTTTTGCCCTTGACATGAGCTCGTCATCAAACCACAACCAGTGAGTACGCTGGTAGGAAAGGAATT